>SJYQ01000836.1:1454030-1472235 GCA_006410935.1 Redunca redunca | reverse complement strand
CTTTCAGCTGTGGCCAACCCAATAATATTCCCTCCTCTTACATTCTGAATTTATGTAAGGTTTTCTTCTTCTTCCTTAACTATTTGGTAGTGTTACCAAAAAAGGTTAAATTTATATTTTGCTTTGTAGTAACTTCTCGTTAATGAGTTTCTTATGTTCATTTAATGGTTTTTCTGCCTGTGACCTCTAGTAGAAATTATTATTGGATAATTCAGTTTGCAAATTATAATATATTTAATAAGACGTATACTTTGGCTGATCCAACTCTTGTTTATTTTCTATTGCCATTTAATCTTTTACATAATTTTCTGAAACTTCCATGTGTTAATTTCTTCATGGTAAGGGCCTGTGTTCTATGCCACATAATATTCACAATTCTTATGCTATGGCACTTTGAGCACTTTGTAAATCCTTACTCATTTCATCTGTCAAAACTAAAAACAAGTCCTTTATTTGTCTTTAATTAATTCTTTCAAGTGTCAAGTGAGTCCCCTTAGTTTTATTATTATTAAATTTGCTGATTATCAAATCTCTGTTCTTTATTAAAATAGATTTTATCTCAATGCAGTTCTCAGTAAAAATGTAAAGTATCACCAAATTCCATAGGTAGGTAACTTCTGCAAATTCACAATTTCTTAAACTTAATTTTTTGTCATTCATTCACCTTTTTTAATCCATTTACTTTTAAAACAAAGAACTATACCAATAAATCAGCCCTTTTATTCCTTGCCCCAGATGATTTATAGAAAATTATATTTAAGATAAACATTTATATTTCATATAAGTGAAATTTAAAATATGAATAAAATATAAAATGTATTTAAGATGGTAAAATGTAATATAAATTTAAAAAATGAATCGAAGAAATAAAAACTATGAAAGGAAAACACAATTTTAAAATTTTGAACTCAACTATAATAAACACCAGTTGTAAAAACAAAGTTCCATTCCGTTACTTGGAGACAAGTAGGGTCATGTGGCCTGATTTTAACCCATGAGATGCTGAAAGATATTTGCAAAAGTTTGGTAGTCATCTGTACTGTTGAGGAATAGCTTACAGGGAGCACGTGAAGTTATAGATACAAAGAAGACAGTATGTATGCCTTCCTAGTCCTTATGGTTACTTTAAAACCACTTAGATGAAAAAGTTTTACACTGAAATAATTTCTGTGGTTAGCAGAAGGGAGTAATAACTAAAGCCTGGACTCTTGATGATATTATTGAATTTCTCAGCTTGAAGAACTGCCCTGTTTGGGCTTTATTATTTGGGTCAATTAATTAGGTTGCTATTTAAGTTAGATCTTTCTTTCTTGCAGCTAAAAATACACCCAATGTTATTATTTTGTAGTCCAGAAAATATGATAAAATACATATTGTGTGTGTGTGTGGTTTTTTATTTTGAGGTTTCACTTTTTGAAGCAGAAACACTTAAGCAGCAATAGAAATTGTTGATATAGGAATATATTTTAGAGAAATATAGCATATTTTTTAAAGACTGGAAAGAAACTGTGGTTTGAGTATTATGTTTAGGGAGGAAGCCAGACTGAAAAAGATCAGGGAGAAAGCTATCTCAGAGGAAGTGGGTAGATAATATCACATTCATTTTAATATGAAGATGAGTTTCAGATTAATTACCTTAAGTGCAAACTTGATAATTGTGTTTCCATGGTTTATAAAATTTCCTATGTGTCCAAAGCTAAAAGAAAAAAAATTATTAGTTACTAAATGGATATGGTATTATTTCAATATTGCTATTTACCTTAGTAGAACATACATAGCTTAGCAGAGTTTAAATCATCAATAATTGTTATTTGGTTCTTACTTTTACCTTAATTAATTCTGTGAGTGTCATGTGGTTCTGAATGCTGTATAAGTTCAAGGAGCACACATACCAGCTCTTAACAAGTTTGACAACAAGGAAAGCCTTTCCATTAACCATCCTGTAAAAAATATTTAGGAGGTAAACAGATATTTATATGTATACATATATATATATATATAATTATAACTGGCCTATTTAATCAACCTTTAAATTGTTCAGAATTTTCAAAAATAAAAGCATTCTCTTACCAAGGTCTGCTAGGATTTGGAGAAAAGAATCTGGGATATATCCTCCCTATTTTAGTTCATGTCTATTGTATCTAATCCACAGTTGCTAATAGATTTTCAGTTTGATATAACTGCATGTCTCAAGTATGATATCCATAATCATACTCAACTTTGATCTTTTCTGTAATGGCGTTTTCCTTTGTCTCACGTTTTTAGTACTTACTGCAATGATAAAGAATGAAAAAAATTTTAAGGGGCCATTTCTATTGGTTTGTATTTTTTTAAGGCTATAGGGTTTTTTTGTTTTTGTTTTTGTTTTTTTCAAAAAAGACAAATCAAAGGAATGGCTCTCTAAGTTAGTAAAACTTGGGCATATAATTGCAAAAATATATATATATATAATATGTGTTTTCCAGGAATAGCATGACCCAGACAGACCATCTTGTTTGTCAGAATAATGTCAAGACATTTCCATTCATGTTTCTTTCCATGGTTTTCCCTCACTTGGTGGAGTCTAGCCTGTGGAAGCATGGCAAACTGTTTCTGCTACCGGTTTCGCCTGTCATCTGTCACCTCTCTCTGTATGTGCTTGAACAAAATTAATGCAAGAGAGAAAATGGTACAGTTTAGGCCACCTTATCCTAATCTTCCCAGTATTTATCACTGCAGGTAAAAGACAACCTACAGGCTTTTATATACTGGATTTTTAAGATAAATGTTATTTGATGAATTTTCATAAATATTCAATTTATTAAAAAAAAATGCTTTCCCACTTCAAAAGTAAGTGGAAGGGTAATGACAACAATCCACCACCAAATATAAAATGGGGTCAAAGCTGACAGCTTAATATATAACAGAGCAGAGTTTATGTTTTCTGGGTCAGGAAAACAGAGTGCAGACAGTCTTCATCTACAATTTAAAAATACTTCACAGCAAATGTGCCTTCAAATATGGGCCAGTTGTTCTTGAATCATCAGATTGTTCTGTAGTCATTTTCCTAAAGGAAGGGAAAAGAGCTGGTTTGTTGCAAGGAGATTCAATTAATGAGGGAGATGTAGGGCATGTATACATGATGAAATCTTACAGCTTGTGAGTAGGGTTTTTGTGTCATTATTTTGTACCTCTGTTTATTTCACTGTTTCAGGCTCTGCAGCTGTGAGACAAAATGCCTGAGAGAGGACCTGGGAAAGATTCATCAGGGAATAGGCACTGGGCTGAAATTAAGTCATGTGGACTCATTTCCTTCTGCCCCCATACTGTTCTTCACCTCTATGACTCCCACGAGCTTAGTGTCCAAATAAGATGAACAACCTTGAGATGCAGAGGAAGTTTATAGAAGTTCTTTGAGATCTATGATAGAAAACATCAAAACAAGTCAGGATTATAGCTCTGATGTAGAGTTGGTAGGATGTTATATAAGTAGAAAGAAGTTATGAGCTTCAATATTTACCCAAAGTTTATGACATAATTGCAAAATTATTGCTGCTAGAGACCCAGGACTACTAGGTAGAGATTAGCTTCCTCTTTTCCAGGTTGCTCCCCAACTGGATTCTGAAATAAAGGAGACAAGAAAGATTTTAGTGCCTATGAGATAGATAAACAATGTACAAATGCAATTCAATAAAAGACTAGGCTCTGTGGAGGGTGTAGAGTGACTGAGGTTGATACCCACACTGGATTGGTAGAAAACCACAAAGATCAAGGGTACCTATGCTAGTGAAATAGGGCACTAGGTAAAGGGTACTCGAAGTTTAACATTAAAAAAAAACACCAAAAAACTAAGAAACAGCATCAAAGTTCATGTATGGTCACATTAAACAATGGTGATTACACTCAAACACAGCTCTCTTAATGCACCATGTGGACTTCTAAACCCTTTTGCTTTCCTGTCTTTGTTTTTCATTTCATACCCGTGATGTGGGTTTTAATTGCATACTTCCTTAAAAATAGGGAAACTGAGGTATAGCAAAGTTAAATAATTTACCCATGACTGCATTGCTAGCAAGTGGCAGAGCCAACGTTTGAATGCCTCTGACCTTTTCCCTTTCCTCAAGATGCCAAACTTCCTCAGACGATGCCAATTCCACACACATGCTCCAGTTCTCAGGCCACAGACGGATGAACAGACAGAACACAAAACCCTGCTCACAGGCTGTCGCTCAGAGAGCAAACCAAAGAGGTCTCCAGAGGGAATAATGGAAACATCTCCTACAGAACATGACAGCCAACACAAGCCTGAATAAAGCTGTGAAGCATGAGCAAAATGAAGAAAAATGGCATGAAATTATGTAGAGATGTGACCAGAGAGGAAATAAGGAGAGGAATAGGGAGGAAGAAATAGAGAGGGGTTATCTGTTAGGATTAGTTTCAGCTGCAATTAAAATAAATTCCAAGTTTAAACAAGATTTTTAAGAACTGTTGCTCTCATGATAAAAGAGTCCACAGACAGATGTTCCATGTTTTTTCATGGCTGTCACTGGTAAGGAATCTACCTGCTAGTGCAGGAGACAAGAGTTTAATCCCTGGGTAGGAAAGATCCCCTGAAGAAGGTAATGTATTCTCCCCACTCCAGTATTCTTGCCGGGGAAATCCCATGGACAGAGGAGCCTGACATGACTTAGTTACTAAAAGAACAGCAGGTAATCCGAGATCCTGGTTTCAACATGTAGTTATAGCTGCAAATGACCAGTCACATTCCAGCCTTATATCCATGTTTTAGGAGTCAAGAAAAGGGAAAGAGTAAAGGGTGCATATTCTGCCTTTTAAAAGATGCTTCACTTTAAAAAAAAGTCTAATCACATTTGGGTGGCCAGAACTGACAGCTTATGGTGAATGGTGTCAGATTTGTGATCTCCAAAGAAGATTTAGCTTAGGGACCAGGGACCAGGCTTGATCACTCAAGAGCTTTTGTGTAGCAGAGTTTTATTAAAGTGAAAAAGGGACAGAGGAAGCTTCTGACATAGACATTAGAAGGGGGATGGAGAGTGACCCCTGTGCTAGCTTTAGCAAGCAGCTTTATGTCTGTTAGAAAGTTATTAATCAGATGAGAGAGACACCTCAAGGCTGAAGGAGTTTCACCAGGCCCTTCTCCCACAGTATGCATTTTTGAGATAGGATGGCACAGGTGTGTCATCCCCCAGCCACAAAACAATTGATATGAATACTAGTTCGCTGAGCTAACATCAGCCAACAGTTAGTCTTAGGTGGAACCATTTTGAAGAAAGGCAAATTCCAAAGCAGATACACAGTTTCATCAACATAGTGCAAGAAAAACATTTCCATAAAAAAAAAACCACATTGGTTAGCTCAAGGTTTGAGAAAAGTTAAGTTCAGGTGGAACCAGATGTGGCAACACAGAATTTTAAGAGGAAAAAACCCTGACACTTGTAGTTTGTTTCCTCCTGCCACTTTAAGGGAGAGATAAAAAAAATGTATGACACTTGCATTCTTTCCTCTATTTGGAGACCCCTGGCCTTCCTGCCTTTTACCCCCTCAGAACATAACCTCATAGCCAGACCTATCTCCGAAGGAGGCTGGAAAAGTAACTGTCAATCCAGCAGCCATGTGCCTAAAAATTAGGCTTTTATTAATTAGGGAGACTATCAGGAGACAGCTGGTAGTTTCTATATGAAAATAAGGAAAGGGGCTGGGGGCGGGAGAAGTACAGTAAATATGATCTAGGAAAAGAACACAATTTGGAATAGCACACACCCAGGGTATGCCAAATATTGCTCCACAAGTACTCCATGCTATGGAACAAGTTAGTAAAAATATTAATTTACTAAAATGAAATACTCCAGAATGAAATTTTAGGAGAAATCACAGAGGTAGAGAAAGTCAAGCATTATTAGCATATATGAAAAGTTTCAGATAAACAATGCTGAGGAAAATAACCAAGAATTGAGCATATTGGAGAGAATGTAACAGACATGAAAGACCAAGTAAAAGCCCTAAATGAGGACAGCTTGTGTCTCCACTGATTAGAATTAAGTGTTTACATTAAAATTAAACACTGAAAGAAGCAGAAGATATTAAGAAGAGGCAGCAAGAATACGCAAAAGAACTATACAAAAAAGATGTTCATGACCCAGATAAGCGTGATGGTGTGATCACTCTCCTAGAGCCAGACATCCTGGAATGCAAAGTCAAGTGGGCCTCAGAAAGCATCACTACGAACAAAGCTAGTGGAGAAGATGGAATTCCAGTTCTTTCAAATCCTCAAAGATGATGCTGTGAAAGTGCCGCACTCAATATGCCAGCAAATTTGGAAAACTCAGCAGTGGCCAAAGGACTGGAAAAGCACAGTTTTCATTCCAATCCCAAAGAAAGGCAATGCCAAAGAATGCTCAAACGACTGCACAATTGCACTCATCTCATACATTAAGTAATGCTCAAAATTCTCCAAACGATGATTCAACAGTACCTCAACCATGAACTTCCAGATGTTCAAGCTGGATTTAGAAAAGGCAGAGGAACCAGAGATCAAATTGCCTACACCCTCTGGATCATCAAAAAAGTGAGAGAATTCCAGAAAAACATCTACTTTTGCCTTATTGACTACGCCAAAGCCTTTGACTGTGTGGATCACAACAAACTGTGAAAAATTCTGAAAGAGACGAGAATACCAGACCACCTGACCTGCCTCTTGAGAAATCTGTATGCAGGTCAGGAAGCAACAGTTAGAACTGGTCATAGAACAACAGACTGGTTCCAAATCAGGAAGGGTGTAGTATGTTAAGGCTGTATATTGTCACCCTGCTTATTTAACTCTATGCATCATGTGAAATGCCAGGCTGGTTGAAGCACTGACTGGAATCATGATTTCTGGGAGAAATATCAATAACCTCAGATATGCAGATGATACCACCCTTATGGCAGAAAGCAAAAAAGAACTAAAGAGCCTCGATGAAGGTGAAAGAAGAGAGTGAAAAAATTGGCTTAATAATGACCATTCAGAAAACTAAGATCATGGCATCCAGTTCCATCACTTCATGGTAAACAGACGGGGAAACAATGGAAACAGTGGGAGACTTTATTTTGGGGGGCTCTAAAATCACTGCAGATGGTGACCACAGCCATTAAATTAAAAGACTCTTATTCCTTGGAAGAAAAGTTATGACCAATCTAGAGAGCATATTAAAAAGCAGAGACATTACTTCGCTGACAAAGGTCTGTCTAGTCAAAGCTATGTAGTAGTCATGTATGGATGTGAGAGTTGGACCATAAGAAAAGCTGAGTGCTGAAGAACTGATGTTTTGAACTGTGGTCTTTGGAGAAGACTCTTGAGAGTCCCTTGGACTGCAAGGAGATCCAACCAGTCCATCCTAAAGGAAACCTGTCCTGCATATTCATTGGAAGGACTAATGCTGAAGCTCCAATACTTTGGCCACCTTATGGGAAGAACTGACTCACTGGAAAAGACCCTGATGCTGGGAAGGATTGGGGGCAGGAGGAGAAGGGGATGAGAGAGGATGAGAAGTTTGGATGCGATCACTTAAGCCATAGGCATGAGTTTGAGTAGGCTCTGGGAGTTGGTGATGGACAGGGAAGCCTGGTGTGCTGCAGTCCATGAGGTCACAAAGAGTTGGACATGACTGAGCAACTAAACTGAACTACATTAAAATATCATATAAAGTTTCCCTAAAATGAAAAATGTTGAGAATTTAATATTGAAAAGATGTCATCTAATACAGGAAAAAATGTGTATATATAAAATTGATTGGCACTAATCTACATCCTTATGAATGAATCTTTCAGTCCTGTAGGTAGAGGCATTGAAAGAAAAAAAAACAAAAAATGGAGGGATTAAGTTGGATTCTGATGAACCCACCACAGCATTCAGTGACAGAACATAATGAGAAGCATCTATTTAACTGTTGGAAAATGAAGTGTGATCCAAAAAAAGAGTGTACTTAGCAGATAAATTATTGTTGTTTAGTTACTGTGTCTGACTCTGCAACCCCATGGACTGTAGCCCACCAGGCTTCTCTGTCCATGGAATGTCCAAGGCAGGAATACTGGAGTGGGTTGCCATTTCCTTCTCCAGGTGATTTTCTTGACCTAGGGATCGAACCCACATCTCCTGCCTTGACAGGTGGACTCTTTACCACTGAGCCACCAGGGAAGCCCATAGAGATATAGTTCAAATACTAAGTCAATGGAGAAACACCTTTAAGCATAAAAGAAACCAGGGAATGTAGCACCAGTGTTCTTTTCTCAAAACAAATTAAGAAAAGGACGTATAACCCATTAAAAGAAAAAAATTTAACAATTAGAATGCTAGTAGCATTGAATCTATTTAAAGATGAAAACTAAAGAACCAGAACTATGGTTATATAGAATGGAGCCTAAATATTAAACTTCAGATAATATAAAGTCAATAGTATAACTGATAAAACTTAGGAGGCAAGACAGAAGTACTAATTATATCATCAAAGCAAGGGTTATACTGAGACCTCTAAATTTGAAACAAATGTCAAAAAGAGACTTCATATTTGTATTGACTTTTCATAATCACTCCTTTCAATCTTTATGGTCATTTCAAACATGGTCGCTATCACGGTAAAGGAACGTTTATCCCATGTTAAGCAATTTGTTGGGTTTCAGTTTAATTTCCCTTTATTTTCTTAAAGTCTAATAATTTTAGTCAGAAATAGCATTCTGGTTGCCCTAAATAGATATCTGTATCTATAGATATAGATATAAATCTCTCTCAATAGATAGGTAGGTAGGTAGGTATAGATACATATTTTTATTTGAAAGGACAGTTGTCTAGAAAGTTGATTAATTGTTAATTTTTTTATGGGTGGTGGGATTTTGAGCAGTATTTTCTTCTTGAAACATTAAACATTAATCAAATTATTATTTGTATGACTCAAGGAAAAAATCATCATTTTTTAAAAGAAATAGGATGATTGGTAAAGGCCTCCCTGATGAGAATGATTAAGAAAATATCTGAAAGAAGTGAGAAAGCAACAGCAGAGATGCCCAGGGAGGGGTATACTGTACATACTTGAGGGATTTCTAGAAAGCTGTGTGGTACAGCTCAACAAGGTAAAGAGCAGTTGAAACAGATTTTGTGGTGTTTTGCAAATTTGTATAAGGCCTTGAGCTTTTATTCTGAGTGATAGGG
Organism: Redunca redunca; assembly: GCA_006410935.1. Classification (NCBI taxonomy): domain Eukaryota; kingdom Metazoa; phylum Chordata; class Mammalia; order Artiodactyla; family Bovidae; genus Redunca; species Redunca redunca. The sequence goes on along the minus strand of SJYQ01000836.1, from coordinate 1,463,054 downwards.
GAATCAACTGAGATTTATTTTTAAAAGGGTTGGCCAAAAAGTTCATTCAGGCTTTTCTTAAGCTGTTATGAACTTTTTCGCCAACCCAATATATATAGGAATTGTATGGTCTGACTTGTATTTTGAAAGGTTTCCTGAAAGGTTTTCTTTGTAGAGGATATACTTAGAATGATGAGAATGGTTGGAATGAGGCAAGATAAGAGGTTAATGAATAATCCAGGTGAAAGATATTGCAGCTTGAACCACAAGAATAGAGGTGGAAGAAAAGATAAATGGTTAGATTCTGGATAAATTCTTTTCCATTCAATGCACAAGGTATTTATTAAATAAAAGTAACAATTAATGAAAGCATACTTTGTGCCAGAAACTACATTTAGATCTTTATCTGTATTATCTCATCCACAATTAACAGATGAGAAAATCAGGTTTATATGAAGTTAAATGTCTTGTTTTTTGGTGAGATTCAAACCTATCCTGCTTAAAAAAAAAAAAAAAAAAAAACCTGGAGTAAACTTGCTTTACAATATTGTGTTAGTTTCTGCTGTACAAAATAGTGAATCAGCTATAAGTATACATATATTTCCACCTCTTAAGCCTCCCTCCCCCAACTATCTCACCCCTCCAGGTCATCACAGAACTTGGAGCTGAGCCCTCTGTGCTTAACAGCAGCATCCTACTTACTGTTTTACACATGGTAGTGTGTATATGTTAGTGCTACTCAATTCAGCCCCTTACCACCCTGTGTCCATATGTCTGGACATATTCCTGTTGTTGCTGTTCAGTCGCTAAGTAATATCCAACTCATCGCAACCCCATGGACTGCAGCATGCCAGGCTTCTCTGTCCTTATCTATCTCTTGGATTTTGCTCAAACTCATGTCACATCAGTGAGGCCATCCAACCATCTCATCCTCCATCGCCTCCTTCTTCTCTTGCCCTCAATCTTTCCCAGAATCTGGGTCTTTTCCAATGAGTCAGGTCTATTCATCAGGTGGTCAAAATATTAGAGCTTTAGCATCAGTCCTTCCGGTTAATATTCAGGGTTGATTTCCTTTAGGGTAGACTGGTTTAATCTTTTTGCTGTCCAACGAATTCTCAAGGAAGATCTAATATAATATGCCAATGGATTGGGTCTTAACTGTGAGAGAAAATAAATAAAATTACAGCAAGAATTTTGGCTGAAGCAACTGGAAGAACGCTACTGCTGTTTACTGAGATAGGGAACCCAGAAGAGGGAACAATGTAAATTGCTGAGCATTATAAACTGTTTTAGAATGTGTAAGCTTGAAATTTCTCTTGGGTATTTAAGTGGGGAGGTTGAATAGCAAATTAGACTTCAGTTGCTCAGTCATGTCCGACTCTTCGCGACCCCGTGAATTGCAGCACACCAAGCCTCCTTATCCAACACCAACTCCTGGAGTTCACTCAAACTCACTACCATTGAGTCGGTGACGCCATCCAGCCATCTCATCCTCTGTCATCCCCTTCTCCTCCTGCCCACAATCCCTCCCAGCATCAGGGTCTTCTCCAATGAGTCAACTCTTCACATGAGGTGGCCAAAGTACTGGAGTTTCAGCTTTAGCATCATTCCTTCCAAAGAATACCTAGGACCGATCTCCTTTAGAATGGACTGATTGGATCTCCTTGCAGTCCAAGGGACTCTCAAGAGTCTTCTCCAACACCACAGTACAAAAGCAACAATTCTTCGGCACTCAGCTTTCTTCACAGTCCAACTCTCACATCCATGCATGACCACTGGAAAAACCATAGCCTTGACTAGATGGACCTTTGTTGGCCAAGTAATGTCTCTGCTTTTGCATATGCTATCTAGGTTGGTCATAACTTTCCTTCCAAGGAGCAAGCGTCTTTTAATTTCATGGCTGCAGTCACCATCTGCAGTGATTTTGGAGCCCCCCAAAATAAAGTCTGACACTGTTTCCACTGTTTCCCCAAATATTTCCCATGAAGTGATGGGACTGTATGCCATGATCTTCATTTTCTGAATGTTGAGCTTTAAGCCAACTTTTTCACTCTCCTCTTTCACTTTCATCAAGAGGCTTTTTAATTCCTCTTCACTTTCTACCATAAGGGTGGTGTCATCTGCATATCTGAGGTTATTGATATTTCTCCTGGCAATCTTGATTCCAGCTTGTGCTTCATCCAGCCCAGCTTTTCTCATGATATACTCTGCTTAGAAGTTAAATAAGCAGGGTGACAATATACAGCCTTGATGTACTCCTTTTCCTATTTGGAACCAGTCTGTTGTTCCATGTCCAGTTCTATCTATTGCTTCCTGACCTGCATATAGGTTTCTCAAGAGGCAGATCAGGTGGTCTGATATTCCCATTTCTTTCAGAATTTTCCACAGTTTATTGTGAAATTAGACTTAGGAGGATATAATTCATGAGAGAGTTTTGGCTTAAAGCTGCAGATTTCTAAGTTATCAGTATAGCAATTGTATTTAAAGTCAAAATACTGAACGAAACAATCAAGGGGTTGTCAATAGAGGAAAGAAGAAGTTCAAGAAGCAGCTCAGATATAATCCAGAGAGTGTAGCATTAGCAAAACTGACTTAAGGTGGAGGCCTGAAGTGAGGTATTAGAGAAAACTAGAGAGTGTTTTCCTGGACATCAAACGGTCAAAAATGTTTAGGATGGGGAAACTGTGTCAAATGATGTAAAGAAAAATAGGGACAGAGAAGAGCAACTTGGAGATGAAAGATGACCTTGACATGAAAGGCTTTAATAGAATAATTGGAAATAAAGTCTGACTGCAATGTGCATACAAGAGAAAAGAGAATTTAATATTGAAGAACATGTATTTTAAATTAGGTCTTTTGATTATTCTCCTCCATATTCTCACTTCTCAAATTCCTACTTTTCTGATGATTTATCTTTCCTGTCTTCTACATCTTTTTATCTGTTTATTTAGAATTTCTCTCAAATTTATTTTCCAGCACTTTTCTTGAGAATTTCATCAATCCTGTCATAGTATTTTGTTTCCAAAGCTCTGTCAATTTCTCTATTTTAAAAAAAAATCACCTTTTTATTTAAGTATTGCAGTATCTTTTAGGAGATATTTGGTCTTATCTCTCCTTCCCTCTGTGGTCTATAGTTCTCCAAGTTGCTTTTTTTCCTTTTTCTGTGATTTAGTTCCTGTTTTTCCTGCCAGAGTCTTTCCCCATATGTTATATTGTTCCTTTCTCTTTCTCATATTAGAGTAAGGCCCTGAAAATTTTATTATGAGTTACTTGCCTGTCAGTGGGGTCAACTGAGGATTTTGCTGTAGGATGATCTGGCTGTACACTTTTGTGTAGGCATCCTGCATATGTATAGGTCTTTTCTCTAGAGCTAGTTAGATTACACACACACACACACACACACACACACACACACACACACACAGACAATCTTTCATATTCCTGCTCGAAGTTTTAAAAATACTGTCAGAATTCTCGAACAAAATTTGGGAAAATGTCATTTAGTATGTAAATTTAATTTAACTTAATTGGTTTGTTTTCACAGTGGCATAGAAAACCACAATTTTGTGCCTGGTGTACTCTGTCCAAGGTGCCTCTGTATTTTTTTAAAAAATAACTTAAAAATTATTGTGGTGAAAAACTCACATAACATTAAATTATTTTAAAATAAAAAATTTGGTAGTATTTAGCACATTTACTGCTGCTAAGTCACTTCAGTCGTGTCTGACTCTGTGTGACCCCATAGACGGCAGCCCACCAGGCTCCCCCATCCCTGGGATTCTCCAGGCAAGAACACTGGAGTGGGTTGCCATTTCCTTCTCCAATGCATGAAAGTGAAAAGTGAAAGGGAAGTGGCTCAGTCATGTCTGACTCTTCGCGACCCCATGGACTGCAGCCCACCAGGCTCCTCTGTCCATGGGATTTTCCAGGCAAGAGGACTGGAGTGGGGTGCCATCGCCTTCTCCATAGCACATTTACAGTGTTATGTAATTGCTACCTCTATGTAACAAAATATATTTATCACCCCCAAAGAAATCCAGTACCACTGCAGCATTTCCCCCTCTCTGTGAGCTTGGCAGCCACTGATGTGCTTTCTATCATTATGGGTGTACTTCTTCTGAATATTTTCTAGAAATGAAATCATATAATGAGTAACTTTCTAAAAAGTACTTTTATTGACATATAGTTGATTTACAATATATTAGTTTCAGCTGTACAGCATAATGTTTTTGTATTTTATAGCTTATACTTCATCAGATGTTCTTACAAGATAATAGCTATAATACCCTCTGCTGTAAAATAAATCCTTGTTGCCTATTTTATACATAGTAGAAGGAAATGGCAACCCACTCCAGTGTTCTTGCCTGGAGAATCCCAGGGACGGGGGAGCCTAGTGGGCTGCCGTCTATGCGGTCGCACAGAGTCGGACACGACTGAAGCGACTTAGCAGCAGCAGCAGTTCTATCTCTTAACCCTATATCCCTATCTTTTCCCTCCTCCTTTCCCTCTCACCTCTGGTAACCACTAGTTTATTTCCTTTATCTGTGGCTTTATTTCTGTTGTGCTATATACATTCATTTGTATTAATTTTTTAGATTTCACATAGAGTAGTAAGAGACCCTAGTTCTGTTTCAGGGTCAGATAAGGGACAGGCTACCCACTCTAGTATTCTTCAGCTTCCCAATGGCCCAGTTGGTAAAAAATCCTCCTGCAATGTGGGAGACCAGGGTTTGATCCCTGGATTGGGAAGATCCCCTGGAGAAGGGTATGGCAAACCATTCCAGTATGGCAACCCATTCCAGTGTACTTGCCTGGAGAATCCCCATGGACAGAGGAACCTGGGGGGCTATAATTCATGGACTTGCAATGAGTCGGACGTGACTGAGAAACTCACTTCACTTTACTTCATGTATATACACACATATATATGTATGTATATACACACACACACACACACACCATGTCTTCTTTATCCATTCATCAGTTAATGGACATTTGGGTTACTTCCATATCTTAGTCATTGTAAACAGAACTGCTGTGAACATTGGGGTGGGTGGTGGGTGTATATTTTCAAAGTAGTATTTTTGTATTTCCTGGATATACACCCAGGAGAGGAATTTCTGGATCATATGATACTTCTATTTTTAGTTTTTGAGGAATGTCCATACTGTTTTCCACAGGGGCTACAGCAATTTACATCCTTACCAATAGTGTACATTGGTTTGTTTTTTTCCACATACTCTCCAACATTTGTTATTTGTGTTCTTTTGATGATAGCCATTCTGACAGGTATGAGGTGATAACTTGTCTTCATTATGATTTGCATTTCTCCAACAGTTATGTTGAATATCTTTTCATGTGTTTGTTAGCCTTCTTCAGAAAAATTTCCATTCAGGTTTTCTGCTCATTTTTTTTCTTTGGGTGATTTTTTTCATTGTGTTGTAGGAGCTATATATATTGGATGGATAAAGTTCCAGAAATGTGCAACCTGTCAAGACTGAATCAAGAAGAAACAATTTGAACACATAGATCAGTAATAGTGAAATTGAATTTATAATTTAAAAAGACTCCCAGCATGAAGTCCAGGACCAGACAGCTTCACAGGAATATTCTACCAAAAACATAACAAAAAATTAATATTTATCCTTTTTAAACTATTCCCCCAAATGAAGAAAGAACTTTTGTTGCTTAGTTTAAAAGAATACTTTATATATTCTGGATACTAAACTCCCTACTAGGTGTGAAGTAGTATCCATTGTGGTTTTGACTTGTGTTCCTTTAATGACCAACGGTACTGAACATTTTTACATGTGTTTGTTGGCCATTTGTATATAGGCTTTGGAGAAGCATTTATTCAAGCACTATAGTCATTTAAAAATTTTGTTGTTCTGTTGCTTAGTTAAAAGAGTGCTTTATTCTGGATACTAATTCCTTATCAGATGTATGATTTGCAAGGATTTTTTCCCCTATTTTGTATGTAGTCTTTTCACTTTTTTCATAGCTCTTTTGCACAAAACTTTTAAATTTTGATTGTCTGCTTTATCTATTTTTTTTTCCTTTGTGGCTCATGTTTTAGGTGTCAATCTCAGAAGCCACTGTCAACCCCTATGTCTTCTGTGAGTTTTATGGCTTTAGCTCTTCTGTTCGGGTACTTATCCATTTTGAGCTAATTTTTGTACATGGTGTAAGGCATGGGTTCAACTTGTATTATCTTTTTAAAAACATATTCCTCTGCTCTTATGCTGAGGCTGGAGTCGATTTTTACTCTTCTGTGTGGGCTCTTGGAAACGATTTGGTGTTCTATCTTCATCAGTTCAGTTCACTGCAGTCGCTCAGTCATGTCCGACTCTTTGCAACCCCATGAATCCCAGCACGGCAGGCCTCCCTGTCCATCACCAACTCCCAGAGTTCACCCAGACTCATTTGCATCAAATCAGTGATGCCATCCAGCCATCTCATCCTCTGTCGTCCCCTTCTCCTCCTGCCCCCAAGCCCCCCCAGCATCAGATTCTCTTCCAGTGAGTCAACTCTTCGCATGAGATGGCCAAAGCATTGGAGTTTCAGCTTCAGCATCAGTCCTTCCAATGAACACCCAAGACCGATCTCCTTTAGGATGGACTGGTTGGATCTCCTTGCAGTCCAAGGGACTCTCAAGAATCTTCTCCAACACCACAGTTCAAAAGCACCAATTCTTCAGTACTCAGTTTTCTTTATATTCCAACTCTCACATCCATACATGACCACTGGAAAAACCGTAGCCTTGACTAGATGGACCTTTGTTGGCAAAGCAATATCTCTGCTTTTGAATATGTTATCTAGATTGGTCATAAGTTTCCTTCCAAGGAAAAAGCGTCTTTTAATTTCATGGCTGCAATCACCATCTGCAGTGATTTTGGAGCCCCCAAAAATAAAGTCTGACACTTCATAGACTTTGATTAATCCACTTGTTTGCAGCTTCACCTTTGTTCCTATTGCCAGAAATCCTTGAAATAAATATTTTCTGAATATTTGGGGCCTTTAGCACAGTTTATGCTGGCTCTTACTTTTTCTCACTGCTGGCCAGGGTCTTGGCTATTTGCATCTGTTAAGTCAATCCATTTGTCTTTCTATTCTGTCCAAAAAGATTCTACTACTGTCTCATTTACTGTTATTTTTGTTCTTTGGTTTTATGCCTTAATCCTTTTCACTGTCCTAGTACTGAACTTTTCAGAAAGGGAAGATATAATGAGTTATTGAATTTTCTTTGAATATGCCATCTTTTACCTTAGGATTCCTCATTGGTTACTACTATAATGTGTTTTGTTTTGTTTTTTTCTTTTTTCACCATTAGTGGATGGAATTTTTCTTCAATGTGTGAAGAGAATTGAAGAAATAAAATGTGTTCTTTTTTCCTGCATTTTGGAAGAATTTTAATAAATTGGTGAATTTTCGGTGATGTGAAATGAAAAAAGCAGAATACCAAATGCAGAACATATGAACAGCATTAATATATGGAGCATGACACTCTAAGGATGACTTTCTATCCCTTTATTTATGTGCTTGCTTTTCATGTTTTATTGAAGTATAGTTGGTTTATTATGTTAGCTTTGAATGTACAGCTAGTGATCTGACAATCAAATACCTTAAAAAATGATCAGAACAAGTCCAGTAACCAGCTGTCACCATACAAAATTGTTGTTGCAGCATTATTAACTATATTCCTTATGTTGTATATTATGTGCTAAGTTGCTTCAGTCATGTTCAACTCTTGAGGCTCTGTGGACTGTAGCCCACCAGGCTTCACTGTCTGTGGGATTCTTCAGGCAACACTACTGGGACGGGTTGCATTGCCCTCCTCCAGAGGATCTTCCCGACCCAGGGATCAAAACTGCATCTCTTATGTCTCCTGCTAGTGAGTTCTTTACCACTAGTGCCACCTATTTATTTTATAACTAAGTGTATATCTTAATCCTCTTTCCTATTTTACCCATCTCCTTACCCTCTTATCTCTAGCAAAAATTAGTTAGTTTTCTGCATATATGAATATGTTTTTGTTTTATTTGTTTTGTTTCTTAGATTCTACATAAAAGTGAGATCATATGGTACTGTCTTTCTCTGTCTGACTTAGTCCACTGAGCACAATACCTGCTAAGTCTATCCATGTTATAGCAAGTGGGAAAACTTCATTCTTTTTATGCCTGAGTGATATTCCACTACCATTTCTTCTTCATACACTCATCTATCAGTGAACATTTAGGTTGTTTCCATATTTGGGATATTATAAATAATGCTGCATTGTACATAAAGGTGCATGTATCTTTTTGATACAGAATTATATCAATTACAGATACAGAATTATATTATATTATGGTGATTACCCATAAGTTGAATTATTGGATCAGAGAAGGGGGTGACAAAGGATGAGATGATTGAATGGCATCACTGACTTGATGGACATGAGTTTGAGTAAACTCTGGGAGCTGGTGATGGACAGCGAAGCCTGGCATGCTGCAGTCCATGGGGTCACAAAGAGATGGACACTACTGAGTGACTGAACTGAGCTGATGGTAGTTAATAATCTCCATACTGTTTTCCATAGTGGATGTACCAATTTGCATTTCCACCAACAGTGCACCTGGGTACCATTTTTCCAACAACCTTGCTAACAGTTTTTTATATTTTTGATGCTAGCCCATTCTGAGATATCTGATTATACTTTTGATTTGCATTTCTCCAATAATTAATGATGTTGAATGTATTTTCATGTGACTGCTCCCAGTCTGTATATTTTGTTTGGGAAAATGTCTGTTCAGGTAGTTTGCCCTTATTGAATCAATTCTTGACTTTTGATATTTAGTTCCATGATTTAACCCCTTATTACATATATCATTTGCAAATGTTTTCTACCTATCAGTAGGTTCCCTTTTTGTTTATTTATAAGTTTCCTTCACTCTACATGAGCTTTTAGTTTGATATAGTCCCATATGTTTATTTTTGTTTTTGTTTTCTTTGCCTGAGGAGATTGATTGAAAAAATAATTACAAGGTTGATGTCAAAGAGCATAAC
>SJYQ01000836.1:1425890-1449080 GCA_006410935.1 Redunca redunca | reverse complement strand
TTGAAACTGTAATCAGAAATCTTCCAGCAAACAAAAGCCCAGGTCCAGACGGCTTCACAGCTGAATTCTACCAAAAATTTAGAGAAGAGCTAACACCTATCTTACTCAAACTCTTCCAGAAAATTGCAGAGGAAGGTAAACTTCCAAACTCATTCTATGAGGCCACCATCATCCTAATACCAAAACCTGACACAGATGTCAACAAAAAAAGAAAATTACAGGCCAATATCACTGATGAACATAGATGCAAAAATCCTTAACAAAATTCTAGCAATCAGAATCCAACAGCACATTAAAAAGATCATACACCATGACCAAGTGGGCTTTATCCCAGGGATGCAAGGATTCTTCAATATCTGCAAATCAATCAATGTAATTCACCACACTAACAAATTGAAAAATAATTTGAGCGCATTCTAAAAACACTGCATTTGAATGTTACCCAAATACAGCCTCTTATGTGTCTGACACCATTTTTCTATCTTTTTTTTATTTCATGTGTATCCCTTGACTGATTTTGTTGTTGTTGTTGTTCAGTTGCTACGTCACGTCTGACTCTTTTATGACCCCGTGAAGCCCATGAGGTTCCTCTGTCCAAGGAAGCCCTGATTTATGTAGATAATATTATTTTACTAGTTTTCTCTTTTAATCTTCATACTAGACATATAGATGCTTGATCCACTTGCTGCTTTTACCATGTTTTCCCTTTTGCTGTGAGACTTTTTTCTTTCTCAATTTTCATATTTCTGGTTACGGTATTTTCTTTTTATTACAAGAAGTTCCTATAGCATTTTTTGTTTGGTCACTTTAATGGTGACAAACTTCTTCAGCTTTTGCTTCTCTGGGAAACTGTCTTTCAATTCTGAATGATAAATTTGCATGATAATGCATTCTTTATCAGAAGTTGTTTCCCCCCACCCCATCTTCTGTTCTTTAAGTATATTGTTCTACTCCCTTCTTATCTCTAAAATCTCTGCTGAAAATTCAGTTGGTAATCTTGTGGGGGCTCCTCTGTATGTAACTAGTTGTTTTCCTTTGCTGCTTTGAAGATTTTCTCTTTAAAGTTCTGACAATTATATGTCTTGGTGTAGGTCTCCTTGAGTTATCTTGTTTGATACACTCTGTACTTGCTGGACTTTTCAGGTCTGTTTCCTTTGCCTGATTAATAAGTTTTCAGTCATTATTTCTTAAAATAGGCTTTCTGATCCTTTCTCTCTCTGTGTCTTCTGGAACTTCCTATAGTGAGTATACTTGATGTTTTGCCAGAGGTCACATAAACTATCCTCATGTTTGTTGTTGCTTCTTTCTTTTTCCTTTACTGTTTATGGGTGATTTCCACTAGCTTGCCTTCAAGATAGGCGATCCTTTCTTCTGCATCATATAATCCTTTGTTGGCTCCCTCTATTGTTTTTGTTTTTAATTATTATTTTATTCTTGAGCCTTAATTGATTCTTTTCATATATATTTTTTCTATTTCTTTGCTTAACTTTTCACTATGTTCTTCCAGTCTTCTGAGTTCCCTAAGTATGTCCATTAATTTGAACCTTTTCTCTGGGTGGTTCCTTATCTCTGTTTTCATTTAGTTCTTTTTTTTTTGAGTTTTTGTCTTGTTCTTTCACTTGGAACATATTCTCTTATCTCCTCATGTTGCCCAACTCTCCACTTTGTTTCTGTGTTAGGTATATCATGTTTGTCTCCCAGTCTTGAGGGAGTGACTTTGTGTAGAACATATCCCAGGAATATCCCTCATGTTGGCTGTGTATGTCCTTCTGTTTGAAATGACCATGACCGCTATGGGAATGCTAGTGTTCTGGGTTTGTTCTCAGTGCAACTGGTTAAAAGACCTGTGCAAGGCCAGACTCTAGGGTAGGAGTTGCTTTGGGGAGATGCCTGTGCTGACTGAGGATGTCTGTTGGGTCTGGCAAGGAAGGGGGCCACTTTGGAGAAGCTCTGGTGCTAGTTGTGGGAGTCTGCTGGGATTGGCAGGGTGCAGTGGTGCTTTGGATGGGCTTTGGTGCCAGCTAAGTGTGCCTGCTGGTTTTGGGAAAGAGGGGAAGCACCTTTGGAGTATCCCTGCTGTATTGCATCCAAGGGTAAACCTGGGACTGTGTGAACGGTTCTATTAAGTTAGAGGCGGAGAGTCAGAAATGGCTTTTGCCAGTGCTTAACCAACTAGGGAGTGGGTAAATCATAAACGAAAACCAAACCAAAACGATCAAAACATAAAACAAACAAAAAAACCCTGTCATTTGCCTCTCTGTACCAAGAGATCCCTGTTCCTTGGGCACATACTCTAAGTCAGTGAATTACTTTCGTGTATGCCCCAGGTTCTTTTCAGGCTGCTGTCTTTGCACCAGGACTCAGAGTGAGTAAATTTAAAGGGCACAAGCCCTTTAAGGGCAAAGTCTCACTTTCCTATAAATCTCTGGCTAGCCTGCATTTAAGTCACACTGACTTTCAAAGCCAGATGTTATGAGGTTTAATCTCCTCAGTGCAGCTTCTCTGAGATGGGAGCCTGATATGGGGTTTGGAGCTACTGGTCCTCACAGGAAGCCTTTGAAGCTATGATATCCTTCCCACATGTAGGTTACCATGCTAGAGGTATGGGTCCTCTCCAGATGGCATCTCTACCCCTCCTGTATTTCAAGGTAGCTTTTTCATTTTTTTCTTTCTTTAGTTGTGGTAAATCTTTTCTGCTTGTCTTCAGGTCATTCTCAGAGATAGTTTCTCTATGTGTAGTGGCTATTTTCATGTGTGTCTGGGAGGAGGTAAGCCCAGGATTTCCCTACTCTGACATCTTGTCCCAGCACCTAAATATCCTTCTTCAGTTAAAGTTTCAATGGTAAAGTTTCATATTACCTATCCCTGTGGAATCAGCATTTTTTTTTTAACTTTTTCCTTTTATATTGGAATATAGTTAATTAACAGGGTTATGTTAGTTTCAGGTATACAGCAAAGTGATTCAGTAATGCATATACACGCGTATATTTTTGAAATTCTGTCCCCAGTGTCCCCTGGGCTGTACACTAGGCCCTTGTTGGTTATCTCTTTTAAATATAGCAGTGTGTACATGGCAGTATTTTTGAAATCAACTGGAAACAAGGTGTCAAGAATATGCGGAGCCTCGAAGCAAAGTTATAAGTTTCTTTTCCTGCTGAAAACCCTCGTGGATTTTTTGTTCTTATTAATTGGGCAGTGTATTGCACTTTGTTTACATGAAAAAGACCCTTCTAATAGACGTAACACAGAACTTGCTCTCATCACCAAGGAAAAATCTCAACACGGTGGTGAAAGCTTATTTGATGTCAGATGAGTTTGCTCCACTACTGATCTGTGCTTCTTTTTGAAAGAGGGCAAGAGTATTTACATTACTTTGGAAGCCCTGCTAAAATCTAGAAATGATTTTCAAAGAAAATATGACTATACAGATAGTTACACTAAAGTGTTATTGATACCAGAATCTTCCATCAAAATAAAATTGACAAAAATTTTCATGTTTATGGACATATACACAAATATACACATATATGTGATTTTCCTGAAAAATATGAAATATACATAGAAAAACTATTTGGTAAAATGAACAACTATGACAAAAAGACATTGTCTTTAGATGATTTTTTTTTGTTCTTATTTTCTTTTTTACATTCTTCTAAATGTTCTTTAACCAGCACATAAATGTGAACATGTTTGTGCATGTGGAAGTGAAGTGAAAGTGAAGTCACTCGCTTGTGTCCGATTCTTTGTGAACCCATGGACTGTAGCCCACCTGGCTCCTCCGTCCATGGAATTTTCCAGACAAGAGTACTGGAGTGGGTTGCCATTTCCTTCTCCAGGAGATTTTTCTGACCCAGGTATCAAACCCTGGTCTCCTGCATTGCAGGCAGATGGTTTACCATCTGAGCCACCAGGGGAGGTTTATAACTAAAATACAAATGTGAGCCTGTTTGTGTATGTATGTCAAATCAAAGCTTCAAGAATATTTCTCATAGTTTGCTGTATAAGAAAATGTATTACTGACTATTAAGAAGTTCAAGGTAATTTTTAGCCTGATGAAACACAGAAATTGTTTCTGTGTAATATTTTAACTAAATAATTCAACTGAAATTTTTGATTTTTCACTAATTGAAGTTTATTGCAATAGTTCAACTAAAATTTATTGAGTATATATTATGTATAAGGCACTGTGCTATGAACAGTGGCAAATACAGAGGGAAATAAAATATTATTCTTGTCTTCAAGAATATATATTCATCACTTAATTTAGTATATAGAATAATATGTTATATACTAATATATAGATAGCTCAGTTGGTAAAGAATCCACCTGCAGTGTGGGAGGCCTGGCATCAATCTCTGGGTTGGGAAGATCCTCTGAAGAAGAGAAAGGCTATCCACTTCAGTATTCTGGCCTGGAGAATTCCATGGATTGTATAGTCCTTGGGGTTGCAAAAAGTTGGACTCGACTGAGCGACTTTCACTTTCACTTACATCGTATATGTTCTAATATATATATACAAATGTGGTAATGAAAGAGAGGTTCTGTGAACTATGGCACTGTTTTTGAAAATTGCCAGTGCATGAGAATCACCTAGGGAAATTATTAAAGATGAAGATTTCTTATCCCTTCCCTAGTAGTCCTATGATTAGAAATTTATATTTTAGTAATTCCCTCAAGATAATGCTTCAAAGGACACCAAAATAAACGATAGTGAAATGAGGACTGATATGAAATATACATATTTACCATGTCTCTGTTTCTGTCTGTTACCAGGTATGTTTGGGCAACATTTTAAACCTTAAATCTTCAAATTTCATATACATAAATTGAGATAATCATTATTATATTATAGGAATATTATAGGTAATAAAAATAATATTCCCAAGTGATCCAGATCAGTCTAAAGTGCACACAGTAGGTATTTTCAGGTATATAATGTGGAAGTCTTAAACCATTGCCCAGTGGTAGACTGAGAAAAGAAATTCTGAATCAAATGAAGCAGGAGAAGTAATCAGAGAAGCTTTATGCAGAAAGAGCAACTGGATTGGGTCTTGAATGAAAAACTTTGATGAACTAAGATAAGGAAGAAATATTTTCTAGTCAGTAAAAACATGGTGGTGAGAAAAAATACCAGGTGTGGTTTGAGAGCTGTGGATGTGACAGAGCAGAGAAAGCTTGGCTTGTCGTGGAAGACAAATGTGAAAATAGGTCTTCTGGGCAGATCATAGAGCATCTTGACAATCCCCATAGTGATCTTTAAATTACTCTTAAATAGTGGTAAGTATAACTCCATTTGAACAAGGAAGTGATTAGGGCACATAGGGTTTTAACACAGTGATTTGCTGCTCACATATGTTGTATTAAAGGGATGAGAGGACAGGGGTAGGGAGAACAGTCCACAGATCACCAGTTACAAGCGTCTGAACTCAGGTAATGAAGAGGAAATGGAAAAATGAAGTGACATATGTGGGATATATCTGAAAAGGGTAGATAGAACCTAGAGACAGAAGTGAAGTGAAAGTTGAAGAATAAGCAGTTTAAACTTGATCAAGAAGTTTTGAGGTTGAGTGAATAAAAGATTATGATTTCATTTTAAAAACACAGAACAGAGTAAGAGAAAGAATCTGAGAAAAGATATGAAGATCTATTAAGTGGAAGTGTCAGGAGAGTAATCCAGTGGCAAAGTCCAACAGGAATGTAGCAGTGAGGTTCCAGATGAAGAACTGGAGGTGAAAAGAATCAAAGGTCATGTTCATGAAAGCAAGAAGGTGAAGATACAGGAGTGGATGTAATTTTTCTAAATATTATTATATTAATGCCAATGTTAATCAAGCTGTGTGCCAGGCATTTTCTAAGTACTTTGGTATACTTTGTATCATTTATGTTCACAACAACCCTGAGAGGAAGGCATTCTAATTATCACCATTTTATAAAGCATGGGACAGATTGAGAGTCAGTGCTTGCCAGAGGTCATATGGCAGAGTTGGCATTTAAACCCAGGAAAATTGCAAGAGTGAACATCGACATTTTAGGAATCAGTGAACTAAAATGGACTAGAATGGGTGAATTTAACTCAGATGACCATTATAGCTACTACTGTGGGCAAGAATCCCTTAGAATAAATGGAGTAGCCATCACAGTCAATAAGAGTCCAAAATGCAGTACTTGGATGCAATCTCAAAAATGACAGAATGATCTCTGTTCGTTTCCAAGGCAAAGCGTGCAATGTCACAGTAACCCAAGTCTATGCCCCACCCAGTAATGCTGAAAAAGCTGAAGTTGAACGGTTCTGTGAAGACATAGAAGACCTTCTAGAACTAACACACACAAAAGATGCCCTCTTCATTAGAGGGCACTGGAACAAAAGTAGGAAGTCAAGAGCTACCAGGAGTAACAGAAAAATTTGGCCATGGAGTACAAAATGAAGCAGGGCAAAGGCTAACAGAGATTTCCCTAGAGAACGCACTGATCATAGCAAAAACCCTCTTCCAACAACACAAGAGAAGACTCTACACATGGCCATCACCAGATGGTCAATACTGAAATCAGATTGATTATATTCTTTGCAGCCAAAGATGGAGAAACTTTATATAGTCAGCAAAAACAAGACTGGAAGCTGACTGTGGCTCAGATCATGAACTCCTTGTTGCCAAATTCAGATTGAAAGAAAGTAGAGAAAAACCACTGGACCGTTCAGGTATGATCTAAATCAAATCCCTTACGATTATACAGTGGAAATGACTAAGAGATTCAAGGGATTAGATCTGACAGAGTGCTGAAGAACCATGGAGAGAGGTTCATGACATTGTCCAGGAGGCAGGGATCAAGACCATCCCTGAGAAAAAGAAATGCAAGAAGGCAAAATGGTTGTCTGACGAGGCCTTACAAATAGCTGGGAATGATTCAATGCGGGAGGAGAAGGGGATGACAGAGGATGAGATGGTTGGATGGGATCACTCATGGACATGAGTTTGAGTAGGCTCTGGGAGTTGGTGATGGACAGGGAAGCCTGGAGTGCTGCAGTCCATTAGGTCGCAAAGAGTCAGACACGACTGAGCGAATGAACTGAACTGAACTAAAACTTGTTCCAAATTATGTGTTCTTAAGCTTGCTTGACCTTTTGCTGTTCTCAACAGAAAATATAATGTGAAAAGAGATAAGTCCAAAGCCAGAACCCTTAGGAACACCCCTTTTAAAGTCTGAGTGGTGAACACACATACCTCAGGGTCAGACTGAAAACAATACAGGACAACAAAGTAATCTTGTTACAAAGAGAAGAAGGGGAAGGGAAAAGAAACAGCTGTCTAGTGAGGAAATACAGTACACAAAGGACAGAGAAGATGGTCTTAATTTTTTTTTTTCTCTTACAACTGAGGAGAAAAGTCTCTGGTAATTAAAAAAATTTTTTTTGATCAAATGGTTTTAAGCTAGGTGCTCTCTTTAATTTTGTTCCCCCCCTAGTTTTCAACCTAGCCATATTGAATGTCATTTATAGCACTTAAGGAAAACATGCTAGGATATGGAAGGGCAGCAAAACAAAATCCAAGAGAAATCTACACTCTGACTGGGTGTCCTGGATGTTGCTGTCTATTTGGCTCTCTCTTCCCACCAGAGAAGAGTCTCTCCATGGCTTCCCATCATTCTCGACCTCTCTGTATTTTCAGCATTCGTTCTGTGTCCCTTTTAATTTCTGCATCACATACACCTCCCCAATGTCTCTTTAATGCCTTCACCTAGTTCACAGGTGAAGTTTGTATTAAGTTTGCTGCAAAAGAAACTTAACAAAAAGGAAGACTATTTGAAAACCTCATGAAACTAACCTTTAAAATGGTCCATATTTTATGTATGTAGAAATCATCATTATTCTCAGTTTTACTTCTTTGCCAAGTGTCTTTTTAGGTAATAGTGTTATTGAACTGATTCCATTCAGACTCATGTGTGCTATAAATTTAACTCCTTGTCAGAAATATTTTACTCTTAACATGTTGAACCCCTCCATTCTGCCCTTATAAACTCTAGCCAACTTCTGGCCCTGGAGCAGTTTGTGTGTCTAAGCACAAAGTACATGAGAAATTAGATGTAGATGGCTCATCAGAGCCATCTACGATCAGTCTTGCTAAAGGTGCTGTATTAATCTTGGCACTTTAGTTTTCATGGTGGTTTTGGAGTTCTTGGTGTTTCCCTGTTCAAACCAGATGGTAGCTAAGGGTTCCTAACTCCTTGTAGATATAAGTGAACTAATCTGCCTATGAGGCTGACAATGACTACAGTTATTCCCATGGTAGATTAGAGATCCCTAGTGCTAGTTTCCTTTGGTTACATCCATTTCTAGCTTCCACTTCCATTTTCATCCTTCTTGGTTCCAGTCTCCACCCAAATTTAAAACTCAACCCTTTACCAGATTTAACTGAAAACTCTACTCACATCTACACTTTATGAGAAGAATAATTTTGCTGAAGGTTTACAGAAGGAGTTGTGTAAAGAATTTTTAATTGGGTCCTGCATATTATTCTGCCTCCTTCATTACATATCTCCTTATCTCGATTTAGTTTTATTTATTCCTTCATTTTTTTTCCCTTGGGTAGAACTGGATTCACTACTTTCTCTAAAATCTTGGCCATTATTGATGCCTTTAGCATCTGAATTTTTTTTCCTAAGAACATGCCACTGCTGGTATTTCAAGTAATTACAATACTCTTCCTAAGAGGCACTTATGTGAACAAAAATTTCTCCATTTTGTAACACTATGAGACCTGTTTCTATGCTTTTACAGTTCACACACATGACCTCCTTGTGTTCTCTACGTTTCCTTTTAAGTGAGCTCCTCTTGATTTGTCTCTTTGCCCAAACAGTAAGTTGTTCTAGATCTTTGCCAGGTTAGTCTGTTGACTGACAGTATTACTGTCATGCCTGTGCTGTTTGGAAATTTGCCTGTCCTCCAGCCTTCATTCTGTCACTAACTCCTGAGCACCCCTCTCTCAAGTGGTTCACTCCTTTCCCTGAGTCCAAGTTATGACACCCAGTATTTGCCTCACATTGTGGATGTTCACCTTTCCCAATTTCATTCATCTTACTTCATTCAACTTCCTCAGTCCAAGTACTGACACCATGAAAATGCTCAACAAATATTTATAATCAATGCACATGACTCTCTTGCTTCAGGAATCCCCTGCATGGTCTGGTTACTACAGAGTGGGTCTCTCCTAGGCTATTCTGCTGTACCAAGAAGACATCTGGGGTTATGTTTTAATGCTTTAGTCCAGAAGACACATATTACAACTAGGCTTTGATGACATGCAATGTAATTTTGAAGCAAAATCCAAAAGAAATGAGAACTAGTTTAAACCTAGGTATAGCTTGTTACTTTTTTTTTAAACCCAGCCTTTTGAAAAGGATTTTCTTGTCATCTTGCCTTAAACAAAGCAACCCAAGAAAGTTGTGAGTACCTAGTTCTATGAATAAGATTATAATTATTTCAAATTTGCTTTATATTTCTTCTCAACAGTGACCTACTGAGACTGTGTTGGCAGTCCAGTGGTTAAGACTTTGTGCTTCCACTGCAGGAATCAGAGGGTCAATACCTGGTTGGGGGAACTAAGGTCCCACATACCTTGTGATGTGGAAAAAAAAAAAGTGACCTACTATAACCGAATAATTCAACTATTTATTACCCTGGGAAAAAGTCTGCAAATATTCACCAGGAAATGCATATAAGATGTTCATGGAATTAGAATTAATGTTAACTAAAAACTGCTTAAGTATTCAAGTTCAGAAAAATCAACTTGTGTAGAATTCTGTTGCATAAAAACATAGTGAAAATGGACTACCAATGCATTCATCTACATAAAGTGTCTTGTTAAGTGAAGGAGCAAGTTCCAGAAGGCTCTATAAAATATGGCATTGCTTTTATAATGCTCTAAAACAAGTGAAAGCAAAATAGCGTTTGAGCAGTATGTCTTTTTTTTTCCCCCTAATGACTTAACCAAGAAGAGTAGGAATTTCTCCAATTATGAGGAAGAAGAGATAGACTTGAGTAAGTCAATTTTACCTTGTAAGTCTTAATCATAGTAAATTGTCATTCTGTCCAAAATCTGGGAAATTAAAGCATCAATTTTTCATGGAAAAAATGGGGAAAATACTACCCTCCAAGAACAGAACACTGGAGAACTACATGGATAAAGAGGATCTGGTAACTTCTCTCTAAAATTTTTTCCAGTTGCATGAGACTGAGAACTCACTGAACTCTGGACATGGTAGGGGAGAATGAGTGACTTGCAAAAGTAGATTTAAGGAGGAAAAGTGTGCTTACAATATTATAGAGAGAAAAGAACAGAAATGTCCCCCTAAGGTTGGAAAGAAAAGCACTAATAATCAAGGGAATGCAAACCAAAACTAGTCAACAAGTTGATTGAATTGGGGAATAAGAAATTAGACTATACATTTTAATGCTATGTATTAATCTCCGTTATTAGAAGAGTTTTATATTGATACAAAGCTCTAGGAAAACTTTTGACAATTTGTAGCAATTATATTAAAAACAATTATACCCTATGACTAGTCATCCTAATTTTTATAGATGTAATTCCAAGCTTGTTTATTACATTATTATTAATGNGATGTCAACTATATAAATATATAGGAACATAATCAGGAAAATCGATTTCCTACAGGTATTGACATTGGTAAATTTCATCCTACTTATATTTTCAAGGTTTTCTAACTTATCTACAGTGTGTAGTTTTTAAAAACCTTAAATAACAAGAAACCAGCAAACTTTTAAAACGGTGTGTTGAAGCATTAGATAATTTTCCTTTCAACTCTTACAGCTAAATCTTCACTGTGATAGAAAGAATACACACTAAGCACCAGGAGATCTAATCTCACCACTAACTAACCAGCTTTGTTAGAAAATCTCTTTGAGCCTATTTCTTTTGTCTTTAAAATGTCCAGCCTCTCTCAGAGGGGTTTAACGAGGATCAAATGGCATAATGTATTTGTAATCTCTTTAAAAGTACAAAGTGCTATGCTAAGGCTGTTGAGAGAGCATTCCCTTCCCAAATACTCACTGGAAACTCATAGGCAACTTGTCAGAAAAGCACATTGTACTTTGATAAGAGTAGAAGTGTGATTCACATACCTTGTCTGAAATGAAGTGAACTTTAGTCATTTCAGTGGGCAAAGTGGACCAAGAATCCAGAAAGTCAAACATAAAATTTATTTAATTCTCCGGAGTCAAACAGGTAGCTAGATGCTGTTACTTGACTTGTATTCCAGGAAGTAAGTCAGGAGGCGTAGACTGATAGGGAGGTTTGTGACCCAAGGGGAAATATGACATCTAAAAGAAGCGACAACAGAGGAAAGGAAGAAAACACTTGAACCTTAAAACCTGGACCATGCTAACCTGATAAAATAAACAATTGGTTTTTTTTTTTTGTTTGTTTGTTTGTTTGATATATAGCACCTTAAAACAATGATTTGATTGGAATACCATGGGCAGAGTAGAAAAAACAGATGGCTCTGGTGAAGGCTAAGAAAGCTGGAGAAGTTAGCGGCCTACTGAAAATGAACTCCTACATAAATTTGACTTCCACTTACGGGTAATGCAGAGAGGATTAAATCTGAAATCTACCAGCTGATAACTCAAGGGTGTTCATTCTGACAGTCCCTGTCACAATCGAAAGCCAAGTGATTAATACAAGAATTGGGTGTGTTAATTATCATGTAGAATACAGAAACTCTAAATCTCTGACAGCCTGGAAATGTCACTTCTCAAAGAAGGAAAGCACTAAAAGCATAAGTCAGAATCATTTTGAGTGCCCAATAATGTCATGATTTTAAACTGGTGATTTCCATAATTAGGTACATGTTCATTTCATTAGATCATGTGGGAGAAACTATGGAAAAATCCATTGCTTTTTGATTATAAAAGCTAATACAATGCACAGTTACACTTTTATTACTGTCAGGAGAAAATGACTGAAATAAATAAGATTCCCCACATGCCTCAAAACTTGTGTTGTGTTGCTCAAAATCTTTTGTGATGTTTATAGTAAAAGGGGTTAAAAAGATAATCCCTAACTCTATCACATTTACAACCCAAACAAATTAAGAATGCAATTGAGATACCAAAAATGAGAATCAGTTCAGTTGCTCAGTCGTGTCCGACTCTTTGCGACCCCATGAATCACAGCACGCCAGGCCTCCCTGTCCATCACCAACTCCCAGAGTTCACTCAGACTCATGTCCACTGAGTCAGTGATGCCATCCAGCCATCTCATCCTCTGTCGTCCCCTTCTCCTCCTGCCCCGAGTCCCTCCCAGCATCAGGGTCTTTTCCAATGAGTCAACTCTTCAAATGAGGTGGCCAAAGTATAAGAGTTTCAGCCTTGGCATCAGTCCTTCCAATGAACACCCAGGACTGATCTCCTTTAAGATGGACTAGTTGGATCTCTTACAGTCCAAGGGACTCTCAAGAGTCTTCTCCAACACCACAGTTCAAAAGCATCAATTCTTTGGCTCTCAGCCTTCTTCACAGTCCAACTCTCACATCCATACATGACCACTGGAAAAACCATAGCCTTGACTAGAAGGATCTTTGTTGGCAAAGTAATGTCTCTGCTTTTGAATATGCTATCTAGGTTGGTCATAACTTTCCTTCCAAGGAGTAAGCCTCTTTTAATTTCATGGCTGCAGTCACCATCTGCAGTGATTTTGGAGCCCAAAAAATAAAGTCTGACACTGTTTCCACTGTTTCCCCATCTATTTGCCATGAAGTGATGGGACCGGATGCCATGCTCTTCATTTTCTGAATGTTGAGCTTTAAGCCAACTGTTGCACTCTCCTCTTTCACTTTCATCAAGAGGCTTTTTAGTTCCTCTTCACTTTCTGCCATCAGTGTGGTGTCATCTGCATATCTGAGGTTATTGATATTTCTCCCGGCAATCTTGATTCCAGCTTGTGCTTCTTCCAGCCCAGCATTTCTCATGATGTACTCTGCATATAAGTTACATAAGCAGGGTGAAAATATGCAGAGTCATTATGAATAAAAGCACAAGTACTAGAAGGATGTTTCTTTTTAGGAAACAATCAGTGACTTCTTTATTTGGGGCTGTGTTGAATCTTTGTTGCTGTGCAGGCTCTCCTCTAGGTGCAGCGAGTGCATGCTGCTCTCTAGCTGTGGTGCGCTGGCTTCTCTTGTTGCAGAGCACGGGCTCCAGGTATGCAGGACTCAGTAGTTGCAGCACGTGGGCTCAATAGTTGCAGCTCCCAGGCTCTAGAGCACAGGCTCAACAGTTGTGGTGAACAGGCTTAGTTGCTCCGTCGCATGTGAGATCTTCCTGGATCAGGGATTGAACCCTTGTCTCCTGCATTTGTAGGTGGATTCTTTACCACTGGGGCACCAGGGGCACCCTAGAAGTATATTTCTAGCATCTTACATTCCTAAGAGGGACTTTAAGTATGTTAAGCATAATTCTGAGTGTTCAAAGACCACACACAAACACGTGTGTGTGTGTGTGTGTGTGTGTGTGTGTGTACGTGCATGTATATAAATACATAGGTATTTTGATACCAAAGAAAAACTCCTAGAAAGTTAATACAAACAAGGTGGGTTCTAACAGTAGAAAGAAGAAACATGTGTATATGAAACATTGATTTACATGAAGTTTAATTTCATGAATTCTTACATTTAAAAAAGTTGGATATTTTACTGGATGGATGGCATCTCAGGTACTAGAAATTTTGAACTCAGTAACATTTGAGACAAATGAGGATTTCTGAGAAGAAACAGTGCATTGGTGATTCAGAATTAACTTATAAGCAGTAGTACATTATTTAAAGTAAGAAGAGATTTATCCATCTGATATGGCACAGTTACTTCTAATCCAACTATTTCACAATAGGTCTAGTCTGGGGCTTCCTTGGTAGCTCAGTGGTAAAGAACCTGCCTGCAATGCAGGAGGAATGCATTTGACCCCTGGGTCAGGAAGATCCCCTGGAGAAGAAAATGGCAACCCGCTCCAGTATTCTTGCCTGGGAAATCTCATGGACAGAGGAGCCTGGTGGGCCACAGTCCATGGGGTTGCAAAAGAGTCGGACACGACTGAATGACTAAACAACTGCAACTAGTCTGGAATCAAACAAAATCCAGAGAAGAAATGTTTACAAAGGATTTGGAACTATTGTGTGTCCGTTTAGAAAAATGTTATTACTAGAAAAAGGAACTTGTGAAATTTTGAGGTTTGTATTATTGTGATAGAAAGAAGCAAACGTCTAAACATAGACCTGCTTCATGGCACTGGCTCTGCCGTTGGGTGACTGACTGACTTTGGCCAAATGCACTTATCTGAATCTGGATTCTCTTACTTTGAAATGGGTAACAAATAATAATTTCTCAGGCAAAGTTAAGGGTTTTTAGAAGTATCAAATATATAAAATGAAATTAGTTTCAAATACATTAGGCTATAATCAGTTCTACAAATGTATTGTTGAGAAAACAGATATACTTTAAAAATATATACACTTTTAAAAAATCTACCTTTTTAATATTTTTTGGAATACTGTTTGTGAATTAAGTTCTGTAGAGGTAATACAATTTTAAACATATTAGTATATCCTATTTAGAGGCATCTTATGGGAAATCATTTTGTGAAACTAATAACCACCTAGCTTTTCATATACTGTATTCCTTTAAAGTCAGGTATATTTGAAGTTTCAGAATATGCAACATTTTTTTTTATCATAATAGCAATTCAAATTAGTAATTTTAAGAATTTTACCTTAAAAATTGAGAACATTTTCTACTTAGTTTTTGGCTCCTCACACTTGGTCCAAGAAAATCATTCACTTGGTCTAGATTCTGTCATTTTTTTGTGAATAATGTGATAAGCATTTAGGGAACAGAGTGAAAGCGGGAAATACAAAAAATCCTTGGTATTAATATAACCCTTTAGCAATTATTTTGTGTGTTTTGTTTGCTGACATTTATTCTGGGAAGCTTATAGAGTGTTTGCCCGTGTTTCTCACATAGTCCACTAGGCTCAATAAAGCAGATATTTAAGAAATATTAATTTAATATTCTCAATTGTTAAATTATATTGTAAGATTGTACAATTACTCTCCATCCTATTTCATCCATCAGAAAAGAGTTCATTCTCTCCCTAGATAGCTTTCTTTTCTGTATTTTATTCTGATGAAAAATTTAATCGTAGGAAACCTAACTTTTTTTTTTTCATTTTCCAATACAATAGTCAGAAAAGTGGAACTTAACTGTTTTTCTAATGTGGCCTTCTTTGTGGCTGTGCTTACAACTGGTGAGCTTCTCTAAGATCATTCTATGAAGTTGCTCTCTGGTCCCTACTCTAAGCTTGACTCTCAGATTCCTCACACATTTCTCAGCTGCCAATTGGAAGTTAAGATGTCATGTATCCATTCCTGTGAAATATATTACGGGTTAGATGAGATATGCTCTAATGTATATGATGTGTGCGCATGCATGTTCCGTTGCTTCAGTTGTGTCCAACTCTTTGCTACCCTGTGAACTGCGACCCTCCTTTGTCCACAGGATTCTCCAGGCAAGAACACTGGAATGGGTTGCCATGCCCTCCTCCAGAGAGGATCTTTCTGACCCAGGGATCAAACCTGCATCTCTTATGTCTTCTGCATTGGCAGCCAGGTTCTTGACCACTAGTGCCACCTGGGAAATCCTGTATGTGATATATCCCTCATGAAAAATAAGTGCTCACACTGCTGAGATCTATCTGAATGGGAAATGAGCATGAAACAAATTCATACCCATTCCCATCATCAATTTTTTTAAATAAAAAAGTGTTCTGGAAGCACAAATTGCACTATTTTTGAAAGTATTATACACAGCACTATTTATTTTCACACAATTTGGATGATCTGGCAAAAATCACTGACACCTTTGGTTTAGGTGTTTTTCTGTTTTATTTCTTCACAGGCTGTTTATGGGCTTGAGTGATTTTCAGAAGTGAAAATTTTTACATTTCCTGGAAACTGAATCCTATGACCATGCAGAAAATTCTTTTGGCCTCAGTTTTTTCCTTTTTTAATTCATTTTACTGATGTTTGTGCTATTGTTAACAATACAATCAGGAGTCTAAAAGTAAATCTTACTGTTTTTTAGGGCAAATTTTCACTCAGGGAAAGGAGAGAAAATGCCCCAAAGGCAGTAACATTGGGGCAGTAATATAATGAATAACATTTTGTGGCAGGCTTTGCTTATGCTCATTTCTCAATGAATGTTGAAGTGAAATAGTTTCTGCAGAAAAGTAATCAACTATAAGAGACTGATATAAAAGACAAACTGTGTATCAAAATACATGGAAAAGTTGGTCAAGAAGCATAGTAAAGAGCATAAAATAAACAGATAAAAGGATAGCAATGAAAATGTCATGTCCCAAAGATTCTTAAGTGAGGAACATTTGAGAACAAGTGTAGTAGATGGTTTTTCAGTGTATATATTCTGTTTGTCGATTGGTTTAAAGGGTGGGTTTTGAAGTATAAGAAGGAAGGATGTTCTCAGAACCACTTTCTATTTCCTTGGAATTTTAAATATACAAAATGTTTTTAATGTATATATACAAACACACACATATATATACACACACCCACATGCCCAAAAGTTGATCTTTACCTTTAGAGAAAAAGCAAACTACAAAAAACTGCCCTTGAACAGCTGAGCTGTTAGCATACAAAATGGATATTCCACCAAGTGCTTTTTTCACAAAGCTCCACTGATCTGAATGAACTAGCCAATTGGAGTTTCTCTCCTCTCCTGTCTGGTCCATTGATTTCCGCCTGGACATATTGATCTCAGACTTTCTAGGTGGTTCACAAACAGCTCAGGTTAAATTAACTTGAGGACAGTGTTTGAAAATGTAGAATTACTCTCACTTTTTCATGCCTGTTATTAAGCATTGTTTCCAGAAGATCAATCTTTTAATTACATTGTGCCTCCCTACTGGTGGCTCTCAGTAACAAGAAGTGTATTGTGCACTGACTGGAAAAATAAAGAGAAGGGAAAATAAATATCCCTTCTAGCACATTGCCTTTGCAAAAGTGACATCTCCAGGATATTGAATAGAGCCTGGTCTTTACCAGCCTATCTAAAGTTGATCCTAAAATCTCTATCTCTATCAATCATTCACCTTCATGAATTCACATTTGGGTGGAAGCACATATACTATGATAGCTATGTGCTCACTATAATAGCTATGTGTATTTGTTGCATAATAGGAATTGTTTTAAGCATGCTAAATATTATATACTATGAAGTTGCTTCTGTGATCCTTTCCTGTTTTATGTTAGTTTCCTTCTACCTTTATTGAGATATAATTGACATACCATAATGTATAAGTTTAAGGTGTACAGCATAATAATTTAACTTATATATCTTTCCCTATTTTAGAAGTGAGGAAGCTAAGGCTCAGTGATATTGGATAATTTACCTATGGCCTTCAACAATAAGTGGCAGGTTATCCTAAATTAATTTTGCCTTACCCCAAAGGTAAGGATATTAACTCTTATGCTATTTTTAATATATTTTCATTCAAGTAACTTAATGCAGTACCATATTTTTTTTTACCTTTTGTATTGTGTCTCAATTTTTCCTAAGAAGAAAGGGGCAGAAATCATCCTTAGCACTTTGCAGATGGGAAAAACAGAAGCACAGAAAAACTGAGTAGCTTTTCCAGTGCACGTAAGAGAAGAAGAGGATTAAATGTACATATGTTCTCATTGTGAATGTCTTTTTGTTCATGAGATGCTATATTAAAAATGCTGCAAATTCTTTGCAGAGTTATCCATTGGTGAGTCCACTTCCCCTCTCCTTAGATCTGAGTGACTTGACTGGTATTATTCAGCAGAAGTATTCTCTTATTTCTGTGGCTTTGTAAGAAGTGCTGCAGCTTCTGCCCCACACTCTGGGGGAAACCAGCTGCTTTGTAGGAAGTTACTCTGAGACCATCATTCTGTGAGGAAGCCACTTAGGCCAAAAGGACAGCAAAAAAGAACCTGACCAGATCCAGCTCTTCTAACCGTCTCATCCCAAGTCCCAGACAAGTAAATGAAACTGTTGCTTAGATGTTCTAGCCTCAGGGGCTACAGTGTGGAGAAGAATCATGGAGTGCAACCCATAACCAGGAGCAAAAGCACAGAGATATATTACCTCAGAAGAGGGGTCCCAGATATATCCAGCCATCTGAGCCATGCTATTCAGGCTCCAGTCAACATGCAAAAAGTGCACAGTGGACCAGTTGCTCCAAGGAATTCTGGAATATCATGGTGCCCTGCTATCTCTCAGACTCGTTTATCTACCCTACCGTTGAGGTGCATTATTATGGACTTTAAATGTTTAACTCTTTACCTATAATAGTAGACACAGATTTCTAGTGAGACATTATCTTGTGACATTGAGGGCCATGTCCCAAGGCAGATTTGAAAATCAATTACATACTTCTGGTTTCCTGTGAAAGTAAATAAAGGACACTGATCCTTAGTGATTTTTAACTTCTCATCAGACTCTCCTTTTATGATTTGGGTTTGTCTTACTGTGGGAACCTTAAAAAATTATAAGACATATGTGAGATGATAGACAGATATATTTTCAGAAAACACATATGAATTTATGAATATAAATGAGATTCTGGTGATGGAAGGTGCAATATTACACGCTATTCTATCTACTGAGATGCTTTAATATTTTAAGAACAAACAGCGTGGTTTGAGGTACATTTTCTCTACGTAATTCTCACCCTGCTCCCTTTGAATCCTATTTTTAGGGGTTACTTAGACTATTCAGAAGGAGTTTCCCTTGTAGCTCAGTTAGTAAAGAATCTGCCTGCAATGCAGGAGACCAGGATTAGATCCCTGGGTTGGGAAGATCCCCTAGAGAAGGAAATGGCAACCTACTCCAATAGTTTTTTCTGGGAAAACTCATAGACAGAGGAGCCTAGCGGGCTACAGTCCATGGGGTTGCAAGAGTCGAACATGACTTAGTGACTAAACTGCCACCACCAGGCTATTCTGAAATTATTGTGGGGATGGGTACACTTTCTAATAGAGTCTGGGAGGAGTCCCTAATGAAAAGTGTGAACAGACATTCTAGGAAAGCTTGATTTCATACTTCCAAGTATCTGTCATCAACTCATAGACTTATGAGATCACCCACAGGGTAATATCCTGCTGCAGAAGCTACAGAATATATTTCTCTCTTGTCCATTAAATTCCTAACCTTTGAAATGTCTAGGACCTATATTTTTCTCAGATCAGAGAACGGAATAGAGAGTAGCTCCATGCTATACAAAAGGAAAAAGGAAAGATGTGATACCTTTTCACCTTTGTTATCTCTCTCTGCTGATTCCAGTCCCACCAAATGAAAGCTGGGATGAAAAAGAAGGTTAAAGCAGTAATGTCACTGGAAGCAGAAAAATAGACAATGCAGAATTTTAAAGGACATTCCTTTGGAGACTCTAGCCTATATGAAATCAAATTCTAGTCTCCCTTTTTCTTTCTGGGGAGTTTGGGTAGCAACTCTTGGTGTACCTTTGCCACCTGTTTATTATCCTCCCAAAATGCCTGCTAGCCATTTATCACAAATCTACCTGGCTTTAGCTGAAGTGAGAGTAATACATGTAGGATTTTGAAATACTGAATCTATATTAGGTCTCTGAAAAATTGCTGACAAGTACCCTGGACAAATGTACCTAAGAACATTTTACATTAGCTGACTTTACAAAGTTGCAGGATAGATCTCATGTCAATTCACTCTAGAGTTCCTAAGGATTTACAAGTGTATTGAGCACTGAGAGTGGGAAATATGTGACCGAGTGATGGAAGGAAAGATACTTGCTTGCTAAATATTAGCTTCACATTATAATCATTTCAATCAGAAGCTGAAAACAAGTTGGCTTGTCACATAACACCACACAGCTAAATTATATTTTCATTCTGTACCCCACAAGTCAGGAGCAATGTTTATGAGTACTTGGGCTAAACAGGATCTTTAAAAATCTTCAAACCAATTGGTTCTTTTTTAAAACAAGTATTTATTTTTTAATTGAAGGATAATTGCTTTTCAGAATTTTGTTGTTTTCTGTCAAGCATCAACATGAATCATCCATGGGTTTACAGTTGGTTCTTTAAATAAAGTCTGTTTATTTCTCAAAGAATGTCCATAAGTGTAAGCTCATCCAAAACACAAATCACTCAAATGTTCATTTAAGATGTTTTTTTAAAATTCTGATTAAATGTACAATCAAGAGCTCAGAAATAAACATATATAACCTGGCCACAGTTACTGATGTAGGCAGACATCAATATTTTGAAGGTTTTTTTTTTTTAATGAGTGATGGGAAATATTTACAGGTAAAACAATTATTTATTGGGGTCTGATTTGAAAACAACTGGATTATCACTAAGCAGTACTATAATGAAGTCTTCTGGTTGAGTTAAAAGCTGGTCTGTTTCTCTTAGGAGAACGGTCACCAAAATCTCTGACATGGCCTGTAATGCTTTGTAAGATCTGAGGCATGTCCTTATCTCCAGGCAAGAACATTGGAGTGGGTTGCCATTTCCTTCTCCAATGCATGAAAGTGAAGTCGCTCAGTTGCGTCCAACTCTTAGTGACCCCATGGACTGCAGGCAACCAGGCTCCTCCATCCATGGGATTTTCCAGGCAAGAGTACTGGAGTGGGTTGCCATTGCCTTCTCCTCTTTGCTCAACCAGCTTAAATATCCATTTTCAGTCCAAAGCTGAGCTCTTTAAAAAAAAAAAAAGAAAGAAAACTCTCGGGTCATCTAAAATAACCTTATGTTTGGATATATCATGTTTATCCTTGAACCTAGGTTGACATTTTTATCTTTGAATGTGGTTGTATTTGTCCCCTTCTTCCAAGTGAGAAATCAGGCAAGAAATAATGGATTAGTCAGACTGTCAATTTTAGACCTCCTGAGACCGAAGACTCTCTTACATAAAATTTGTGTACATAGATCAAAGGAGTGCATGTGTGTGTGGGTGTGCGTATGTTGAGGAAGACACTGAAGATAACAATAGCTAATATTTGTTGAGACTTTGATCCAAAGGGTAGGGAGGTAAGAAGATGGTACAAAGGATGGATGAGGATTAGGTAAGCAGTGGCTGGAGTAGGCACTAGAAGCTAAAAACAGGTTAGGGAATCCGATTAGTCAGAAGAGAGTGCTGGTGAGTGGTAAATGTCTGTACTCCTATTTGCGACCAAGGTTCTGTGTTCAAGGCAACTTTCTGTTTGTCCCAGTGCACCAGAGTATAGGGGCTGTGTTTTCTTAAAATGAGGGGATGACGTAAAAAAAGGCCTGAAATTTCAAAGAATGATGGTCCTGTGGACTCTTCCCACAGGGCTCCTGTGCCCTAAACCTTGTCTATCCTGAAGGCTGGCTTCTGAGGTCTGCTGCTCAAGATGTTGTTTTTATAGACTCCTTCACCAGGACTTGTCACTCATGTCCTTCTGTCTCATTGTACTCAAATTATATTGTTTGCTCACATATGTTTTCATAAGGCCAAACTGTTTACACTTTCCTTCAATTTACTCCATAGAATCCTTATACTCCTATTTATAGCCATTGTTTTTTTAAAAAATGCCAAACTTCTTATATATCTATAGTAATCAATACTGTGTACTATGGGCTGAGAGTTAGACGCAGAGATCTGTACAGCCATCTAGACAGCCCACAAACAGATTCATATAAATATGCACAAGTGGTTTCTGACAAAAATTCACATGCAACTCAACAGAATATAAATACTATTTTTAAGAAATGATAATTGAACAACTAGATATCTATAATAAAAAAGTCAATCTTGACCTGAGTGCCACACCTTATACAAAAATTAACTCAAAATGGATCATGAACATAAATGTACAACTTCATACAGTTATAAGAAAATCTGTGTGATCAAAAAGTAGGCAAAAATTTCATAGAGTTCATACCATAAATGTGTTCCATAAAAGGAAAAATTGATAGATTTCATCAAAATTTAAAAGTTTTGCTCTGTGAAAGACCCTGTTAGAAGAATGAAAAAATAAGATAGAGTGGGAAAATGTACATGCAAACCACATGCCCCTCAAAGGACTAGTATCTAGAATATATAATAAAATCTCGAGACTCAACAGTAGATGAATAGTCTAATTGGAAAACGGGCAAAACAAATGAGGAGGCATTTCACTGAAGAGAAAATACAGATGGCGAATAAGCACATGAATAGATGTTTAACATCATTAGCCATTAGGGAAACACAAATTAAAATCACAATGAAATATCACTACATATTGATCAAAGCGACTAAAATAAAAATAACAAGATTAAATGCTGGTGAGAACGCAAAGAAACTGTACCATTTACACTTTGCTGGTGGGAATGTGGAATGGCACAGTGATTTTGGAAAAGATTAGCATTCTCTTTTAAAGTAAACCTGTACCTACCATATGACACAGCAGCTGCACTCCTGGACATTTATTCCAGATATATAAAAACAGGTTCACACAAAAAACTTACGTGTTTTTACAGTAATAGCCAGTAACTGGAAACTACTCAGATGTCCTTCAATAGGTGACTAAATGATTGTGGCACTTCAGTATCATTGAAAACTGCTTGGCAACAGAAGGAGCATACTACGAATATACCTAACAGTCCATAGATTTATGCAAAATGAAAGATAATCCCCCCAAATTTCATAATATATGATTAAAATTACATAATATTCTTTTTTTTTAATTTTTATTTTAACTTTAGTTTACTTTACATTACTGTATTGGTTTTGCCAAACATTGACATGAATTCACCACGAGTGTACAAGCGTTCCCAAACATGAATCCCCTCCCACCTCCCACCCCATACCATCTGTCTGGGTCCTCTCCTTGCACCAGTCCCAAGCATCCTGCATCCTGTTTCTGACATCAACTGGCGATTCGTTTCTTACTTGATAGTATACATGTTTCAATGCCATTCTCCCATCTCATCCTACCCTCTCCCTCTCTCTCTCCCCCAGAGTCCAACAGTTCACTCTATAGATCTGAGTCTCTTTTGTTGTCTCGCATACAGGGTCATAATCCCTATCTTTCTAAATTCCATATATATGCGTTAGTATACTGTATTGGTGTTTTTCTTTCTGGCTTACTTCACTCTGTATAAT
>SJYQ01000836.1:1397751-1424406 GCA_006410935.1 Redunca redunca | reverse complement strand
AGCGTTTCTCATGATGTACTCTGCATAGAAGTTAAAGAAGCAGGGTGACAATATACAGCCTTGATATTCTCCTTTTCTTATTTGGAACCAGTCTGTTGTTCCACGTCCAGTTCTAACTGTTGCTTCCTGACTTGCATATAGGTTTCTCAAGAGGTAGGTCAGGTGGTCTGGTATTCCCATCTCTTTCAGAATTTTCCACAGTTTATTGTGATCCATACAGTCAAAGGCTGTGGCATAGTCAATAAAGCAGAAAGAGATGTTTTTCTGGAACTCTCTTGCTTTTTTGATGATCCGGGGGATGCAATTTGATCTCTGTTTCCTCTGCCTGTTCTAAAACCAGCTTGAACATCAGGAAGGTCATGGTTCACATATTGCTGAAGCCTGGCTTGGAGAATTTTGAGCATTACTTTACTAGCGTGTGAGATGAGTACAATTGTGCGGTAGTTTGAGCATTCTTTGGCATTGCCTTTCTTTGGGATTGGAATGAAAAATGACCTTTTCCAGTCCTGTGGCCATTGCTGAGTTTTCCAGATTTGCTGGCATATTGAGTGCAGCAGTTTTACAGCATCATCTTTCAGGATTTGAAATCGCTCCACTGGAATTCCATGACCTCCAGTAGCTTTGTTCTTACTGATGCTAAGGCCCACTTGACTTTACATTCTAGGATGTCTGGCTCTAGGTGAGTGATCACACCATCGTGATTATTTTGGTCGTGAAGATCTTTTTTTGTACAGTTCTGTGTATTCTTGCCCCCTCTTCTTAATATCTTCTGCTTCTGTTAGGTCCATACCATTTCTGTCCTTTATTGAGCCCATCTTTGCATTAAATGTTCCCTTGGTATCTCTAAGTTTCTTGAAGAGATCTCTAGTCTTCCCCATTCTGTCGTTTTCCTCTATTTCTTTGCATTGATCACTGAGGAAGACTTTCTTATCTCTTCTCGCTACTCTTTGGAACTCTGCATTCAGATGCCTATATCTTTCCTTTTCTCCTTTGCTTTGCACTTCTCTTCTTTTCACAGCATTTGTAAGGCCTCCTCAGACAGCCATTTTGCTCTTTTGCATTTCTTTCCATGGGGATGGTCTTGATCCTTGTCTCCTGTACAATGTCACAAACCTCCATCCATAGTTCATCAGGCACTCTATCTATCAGTTAGCCCCTTAAATCTATTTCTCACAGTTCAGTTCAGTTCAGTCGCTCAGCCATGTCCAACTCTTTGCGACCCCATGAACTGCAGCACGCCAGGCCTCCCTGTCCATCACCATCTCCCGGAGTTCACCCAGACCCATGTCCATCGAGTCAGTGATACCATCCAGCCATCTCATCCTGGGTCGTCCCCTTTTCCTCCTGCCCCCAATCTCTCCTAGCATCAGAGTCTTTTCCTTTTTTTTTTCTTTCTAATACTTGATTTCTTTTTTTATTTTATTTTTATTTTTAAAATTTTTATTTTAACTTTAGTTTACTTTACATTACTGTATTGGTTTTGCCAAACATTGACATGAATTCACCACGAGTGTACATGCCTTCCCAAACATGAATCCCCTCCCAGCTCCCACCCCATACCATCTCTCTGGGTCCTCTCATTGCACCAGTCCCAAGCATCCTGCATCCTGCATCAGACATCGACTGGCGATTCGTTTCTTACTTGATAGTATACATGTTTCAATGCCATTCTCCCATCTCATCCCACCCTCTCCCTCTCTCTCTCCCCCAGAGTCCAAAAGTTCACTCTATAGATCTGAGTCTCTTTTGTTGTCTCGCATACAGGGTCATAATCCCTATCTTTCTAAATTCCATATATTTGCGTTAGTATACTGTATTGGTGTTTTTCTTTCTGGCTTACTTCACTCTGTAAAATCGGCTCCAGTTCCATCCATCTCCTTAGAACTGATTCAAATGTATTCTTTTTAATGGCTGAGTAATACTCCATTGTGTATATGTACCACAGCTTTCTTATCCATTCATCTGCTGATGGACATCTAGGTTGTTTCCATGTTCTGGCTATTATAAACAGTGCTGCGATGAACATTGGGGTACATGTGTCTCTTTCTATTCTGGTTTCCTCGGTGTGTATACCCAGCAGTGGGATTGCTGGGTCATAAGGCAATTCTATTTGCAGTTTTTTAAGGAATTTCCACACTGTTCTACATAGTGGCTGTACTAGTTTGCATTCCCACCAACAATGTAAAAGTGTTCCCTTTTCTCCACACCCTCTCCAGCATTTATTGCTTGCAGACTTCTGGATCGCATTCCAATGAGTCAACTCTTTGCATGAGGTGGCCAAAGTACTGGAGTTTCAGCTTTAGCATCATTCCTCCCAAAGAAATCCCAGGGTTGATCTCCTTCAGAATGGACTGGTTGGATCTCCTTGCAGTCCAAGGGACTCTCAATATATAAATTAATATATAATATTTGGTTTTCTCTTTCTGACTTACTTCCCTCTGCATAACAGGCTGTAGGGTCATCCACTTCAGCTCAAGTGACCCAAATTCACTTCTTTTTAAGGTTAATTAAAATTCCCTTTCATAAATGTACCACAACTTCTTTATCCATTCCTCTCTCAATGCACATCTAGATTGCTTCCATGTCCTGGCTATTGTAAACACTGTTGCAATGAACTTTGGGCTACACGTGTCTTTATGAATTATGGTTTTCTCAGGGTATATGCCCAATAGTAGAATTTCTAGGACATATGGTAGTTTTGTTAGGACTTCCCTGATGGCTCAGCAGCTAAAGAATCTGCCAGCAATGTAGAAGACACAGGAGATGGTTCAATCCCTAGGTCAGGAAGCTCCTCTGGAGAAGGAAATGGCAACCCACTCCAGTATACTTGCCATTTCCACCTACCCCTCTGCCATAGTGCTGAGGCTCATTTGCATATATATTAGAAAATATTTTCCCTTTCTATTAACTTAATTAACATTCCTGTCATCTGACATGTTTACCTTTTATTTTTTGAAGAGAACACAGGTAAATTCCACTCTC
This sequence comes from Redunca redunca, assembly GCA_006410935.1. NCBI lineage: Eukaryota > Metazoa > Chordata > Mammalia > Artiodactyla > Bovidae > Redunca > Redunca redunca. Next base: position 1,421,424 of record SJYQ01000836.1, on the reverse strand, counting down.
TTAGACAGCATTAATTGTACAACACAATTTTATCAGTTATATTCATCATGCTATTCATTAGATCCTCAGACCTTATAATTTTCATATGTTAAAATGTATAACCTTTTATGAACCCATCCTTATTTCCCCCACTCTCCAAGCCTTGGCAATCACTTAACTATGNCCAGTTTTCCAAGCACCACTTGTTAAAGAGATTGTCTTTACTCCATTGTATATTTTTGCCTCCTTTATCAAAGATAAGGTGTCCATAGGTGTGTGGGTTTATCTCTGGGCTTTCTATTTTGTTCCATTGATCTATATTTCTGTCTTTGTGCCAGTACCATACTGTCTTGATGACTGTGGCTTTGTAGTAGAGCTTGAAGTCAGGCAAGTTGATTCCTCATAACATCAGTTTAAAATGTTGATTTATACAAAAGAATGAAGAACACCAGTAATAATAACTACATGGATAAATGTACAAGTTTGTTTCTTAATTTTTAAATCTCTTTTAAAGATAAATATGAAAGCAAAAGTAATAACATTGCTTTGAAAGTTTATAACAAGTATTAATAAACTATTAACATAATTAATTAGTGGTAGCATACAACAGCATAGGGGAACAGTAGCCCAGGGTAAATAGAAGTATGCTGTTATAAATTCTTAGGCATGAAGTATAATCTCACTTGTAGGTATGTTAAAGATATGTGATACAGAGTCAAGACTATAAGCCAACATAGGAGATAAAATAAAGATATTCATTTCTAAAAGGAGGCTGAAAATGAAAAAATAAATAACAAAGGGAACAAATAAAAATCAAATAGTACACAATACATTTAAACCTAACCAATCAATAATAGTCAAGTTAAAAGGCAGACATTGTCAAATTAGGAGAAAAAATGAAGAGAAGGGACTACTTCCCAACTCACTCAATGAGGACAGCATTATTCTGATACCAAACTCAGACAAAAACATTAGAAAAAATTACAAAGCACTATTTCTTTAGAGGGGCTTTTCAGGTGGCTCAGTGATAAAGAATCCACTTGCCAATGCAGGAGATGCAAGTTGTAGCCCTGGATTGAGAAGATCCCCTCAAGAAGGAAGTGGCAACCCACCACTCTAGTATTCTTGCATGGGAAAGCCCATGGACAGAGTAGCCTTGTGGGCTACAGTCCATAGGATCACAAAGAATTGGATATGACTTAGTGACTGAGCAAGTACATATGCATTTCTTCTGAATAAAGTTTTAGTAAATCAAATTATAAAATGCATAAAAAGGAATTATGGGGTTAATGCCAGGAAAGCAAGTTTTATTTAACATTCAATAATCAATGTAATTCTCCACATTAATAAATTTAAAAGGTAAAATCGGGGACTTCCCTGGTGGTCCACGGGCTAAGACCCCGAGCTTCCAAATCAGGCGGCTCAAGTTGAATCTCTGGTCAGAGAACTAGATCCCATATCTGCAACTAAGAGTTTGCATGCTGCAACAAACACCTGGCAAAGCCAAATAAATAAATATTTTTCAAAAAGTAAAAGAATGTGATCACTATAGATGAGGAAAAATCATTTAACTACACCAAGGAAACATATCTAATAAATGGTATCAGCAAACTAAGAATCGAGTAATACTTTTTAAAACTTTTTTAAAGAACAAAAGCATACTGTTAACTTCATACTTAATGCTGAAAGATAAAATGATTTTTCCCTAAAATCAGCAACCAGACAAGGTTATCCACTCTCTATACTTTTATTCAACAAGTAGTTTGGAAGTCCTAGGTAGTGGAATAAAGTAATAAAAGAAGATTGAAAAGAAGATCAGAAAGGAGGATAAAAGCTGTCCTTGTTTATACATGACACCAGAAAATACTATGTTGGAAATACTGTGTTCCAATACTAGTTGGAAAATACTATGAGATTTACATCTAAGCTGCTAGAACTAATAAGTGAGTTTGATGATTTTGGAGTCTACAAGATCAAACTAAAATATCATTTATAACTATCAGAAATTAAAAATAAAATATTATTTATTAATATAACATTATAAACATACTAAGGGATAAATCTGACAACAAAATATGCAACATTTGACAGTGGAAACTACAAAACTTTGCCAAAATAAGTTAAAAGTCTAAATAAATGTTTATGGATCATAAGTTTCAGTATTAGCATGACACTGTGCCTGTGTGCTCAGTTGCCTCAGTCATGTTCGACTCTGTGCGACCCTACGGACTGTAGCCCATCAGGTTCCTCTGTCCATGAGATTCTCTTGGCAAGAATACTGGACTGGGTTGCTATGCCCTCCTCTAGGGGATCTTCCCAACCCAGGGGTCGAGCCCCACATCTTTTATGTCTCCTGCTTGTCAGGCAGGTTCTTTACCACTAATGCCACCTAGGAAGCCCTAGCATGATATCAAGTCCCTCCAAAATGATCTCAAAATTCAAAATATCCTTTGCACTATAGAAGGATTTTTTTTTAGAACTTGAGAAAACGATTCTATAAATTATATTAAAATGTAAATGAGTTATGATAGGTAAAACGTCTTTGAAAAAGAACTACATTAGAGAGTTAACACTATCTGATTTCAAGACTTATAAAGTGTTACAGCAACAAAAACAGTATGGTATCAGTGGCACAAAAAACAAATATATGAAACACAATTGAGAATACAGAAATAGACCCACACAGAGATGAACAGCTTATTTCTGACAAAAATATTTAATACAACAGAAATTCAGTGGAAAGGGGATCCTGTTTTCCACAAATGATGCTGTCATTACTGGTTATCCACACTAAATAAATAAATAAGGGCTTCATGTAGAAAGTACTCCTTTGTAGTCAAACTTCGTTCACTCAGCCTATTACTGAGTAGTATTGCAAGATTATACCATGATTGCAAAGTTATACCGGGACTTGTTTGTCCATCCATTTTTTGATGGATATTAGACTTCTTTATTCATGTACAAGTCATTGTAATGACATATACCTTCTTTTCTCTTGGATGACTACCATGGACTAGGATAGCTGGGGCGTAAGGACTGGGGAGGGATAAACTGGGAGATTGGGATTGATATATACACACTACTATAAATAAAATAGATAATTTAAAAGGACCTACCGTACAGCACAGGGAGCTTTACTCAATACCCTATAATGACCTATGTAGGAAAAGAATCTAAAAAAGAGTGGAGGGACTTCCCTGGGGGTCCAGTGGTTAAGAATATGCCTTCTAATATAGGGGACATGAGTTCGATTCCTGGTCCAGAAACTAAGACCCCACCGGCCTCAGGGCAATTAAACCCAGGCAGCACAGTGAGTGAGCCCATGTGCCCGAGAACCGGTGCTCCAGAACGAGGGAAGCCTCCGCTGTGAGAAGCCTGTGCACCTCAGCTGGAGAGTAGCCTCCGCTGGTGGCAACTAGAGAAAAGCTGAAGCTATGAAGAGCCTCGTGTTTATCTGACTAGCTGTTGGTTCCAGAGTCTTTGAATTCCTCTATTATCCTTGTTTTTCTCTCCTTTGTTGACCTTGGAATTCACCAAGAACTTCTTCTCAGAGAGAGTCTGTGTCTCATAGCTCTATCATCTCTAAGCCACAGTTACACTGCAACCTTATTCTGAGTGGTGGGAAGGTATAGGAGAAGGGAAGCATTCTGTGATTTTGTGATAAAATCTCAGTTGGCCTGTGTCCTTGGGTTGTGATACAGTTATATCTTAGACATTTTTCCCTTCCTAAATTAGACAAGAGGGCTACAGTGGGCTGGAATGAAAAAAAAAAAAAAGAAAAATGCCCTTCCTTCCAGGGGGATGATGCTCTGGTGAAGTCTTTTCCTTGAAAAATAACTCTTTGTCATGGAGAACACTTTGTATGTATTATACAAGTGTTACTCAAACCTGCGAGTCACAAGGAGATCTTCAGATCTTCAGTGTGAGAACTCAATAGGGTCTCAGGAAGTAAAACCCATGAAAAAAATGTGGGGCTTCCCAAAGACTGTGATCCCCAGGAATTTATTATTCTCATACTTGTCCACACTTAACCTCCAACAGTTTGTCAAAATACTGTTCCAGTGGCGTCTGTTCCCAGTAGAGAAATCTCAGCTCTAATTCTCTAATTTTACCTATCTTATCAGGTTTCAAGGTTGTAATTTTCCCTGAGACCTCATATCTTTGATGTATCAATAAAAGTCATTAATTTTTATTTTGTTTAACCTCATCTTTTAAGAATGGGAGTGACTACTTCTAACCTCTTTACATATTTGAATAGATTGTGGAAGTTTACACAGGGTAATATTTTTCAAAACAGTGTTCTAGAAGAAATAAGAAAATAAATCCTTATACTTACTGAGCATTGTATCCTGTCCATTATATATGGTCTCATTTAAAGGATACAACAATTCTGTGAGATAGTTGTCAGAAGATCTAGTTTCCAACGCTACGCTTCTCACTTATTCACATAGCCTCGTGTTTCAGAAACCTCGGTCTTTCACATCTAAATGGGAAAAAATGAAGGAAAATATTTTATTCAACAGAAAAATTTTGTTCAGCAGGATTAAACTGTATTAATTACTGATGCACTCTTTGACAAGCAGACTCCATGCTGAGAAAAGGCCTTGAGGCTTCAATCAAACCCTCTTTTTTCTTTTATTTTGTCTTTAAATGAATTACATCTTATGCTTACACCTCTAGAATAAAAATAGGATATTTTCCTTAAAAGTGAAATGGCAGTTTATTTTCCAAAAAGGCTGAGCAACCAGCAAAACTTGCTATTTTAGAAATAAAGTTCAAATAGAGACACTTGATAGGACAATTTCTGGGTCAGAGGGAACTTCAGTGACACGTGAGAACTGTAAAAAAATATTGCAACATATGGCACTGTACTTTCTTCAGGAAAGTAAGCCTCCTGGGACCCAATTCTTCGATGCTAATCACAGCAGTAATTAGAGATGATGTTGGTTGGCACTCATGACTGCTCTCCACGTTGAGTGCAAATACACAACCAGAGTAGCTCCCTTCTTCCACCCAGCCAGGGGCCTGACAAGTTCATCTCTTAGACTGGTTTCACTACTGCTGACTCCAGAGATATGTCACACACATTTTTAAGATGAAATCTGATAACGGTTTATTTGAAGGCATGTGAAAGCTTCTCTTTAATTGTTCTTACTTAGCTTTTAAATAATAGTTCTGAGGTCTGAGGGAAAGCAAAGTAAATAGGAGGTTGTCCTAAAGCAAGGGCTTCCTAAGTGGTGCAGTGATAAAGAACCCATCTGCCAATGCAGGATACACACGAGATGTGGGTTTGATCCCTGAGTCAGGAAGATACACTGAAAAAGAAAATGGCAACCACTCTGCTATTCTTGCCTGGAAAATTCCATGGACAGAGGAGCCTGGTGGGCCAAAGTCCATGGGGCCATAAAAAGTCAGACATGAGTGAGCACACACTCATGCACCCTAAAGCAAACGTGAGCATGTACAATTAGGTTAACCAAGTAAGCATTTAAGTAAGACAATGAACATAGAACCCCATCAAATTTTTTACCATCAGATTTATGTAAATTGCATCACAAATTTAAGACACAATGTGAAATAAACCTACATTATGTCCAGGCTATTCATGAGTGCAACAGAAAGATTTTAATCAAGAGAATGCGGACAATGTGGATGGCAGAATTTTGTTTTGTAAATACAGAGGCTGGTCTAAGGAGGCTGATAGCACAACATGGGAAGATCAATCAGGAATAAGGAAAGAATCAGGGGCAACTTCTCCAATATTTCTAACAGAGAATGGGAGCAGGGAGAGGAAGTGGCATTAGATGACAAAGTTTTCTAATTTTAATTATAAGGTTTATTTGTAGTAATTTCTTTTAGAGGCCTGTACTCTTCTTACCACTGTCATTATTGGTCTGGGAGAAAGTTAAGGTTGCTCTCAGTTTTACATGGAAAGCTGGAGCCTCAGAAAGTCTCCATGCTTAATGCAACTCAGCCCAGCAAGTCATGCAGAAGTTCACCAGGAAGGCAGCAAAGAAGATTCAGGGGCCACTCTGGCCAATGGGTTGAGCAGTCTCCTAGGAACAGGACCAAGAACACAAGCAAAACAGAGTCCTGTTGGATTGATTGTTTCAGAAAAGCTGCCGGGTGGACAGACTGAATGCTATTAGGAAGGACAAAGCCTTATAGAAAATGTGTACATCAAAACTTCTGAAGGTTGCCTGTTTTTGTCTTTTTGTTTTTTCCTTTGAAGAAGTCAAGCTTCTAACATTTAGAGAAGTTGAAATTTTAACCGGGTTAAACACACTTTGGCTCTTTTCTCTCTTTACTATAACTAGGCATTTATAAATAGCATCAAAACAAAATACGTTCATGACAGATTTTCTGAAATATCTCTTATTACGGATGTTTTCCAGAAGGCTGATTATATTGAATCCAAAAATGTACTCAAGTTGATTGTTGACTATATGCACTAACACAGTGGAGAAGGTGCCAAATATTGTAAACCATAGAAATGCCTTCTATGATGTTTCTCCAGAATTGCATCATCTCCCTTTTAAAATCGCTTTAAGTCTTCCAGTCACCTATAAGGTCAAGTCTAAAATCCCTAGCGTGCCCTTTCTCATGTGCTTCCACAAGTTTCTGTCCTCCAGTCATACTAAATTATTTGCCATTCCTCTTACCTCTGTAGCTTTCATTTCTATGAGCTAAAGTATGACTGAAATTTCCCACTCCCTTTTTCTACTTGGCTAAATTTTACTCTTTCATCCATAATAACCAGCTTCTCCACTGTAAATATTTTTCCTCCCTCTGGTTGAATTCGCTGCAGATATGAATCATTTATACTCTATATTCTTTGAGAGGTTGGTCCATACCTTTGTCTCAGGACTCACAGCACCTCATGAAGATATAAGTATGAGTTACTTGAGGCCAGGAAGCAATCAGAATTCCTAGGAATCCCAAAGAACAGCATAATGAATGGTAAATGAGCAAGTAACTGAGTTAGAAAGAGAAAAGGTGGACCAGAAGGTTGCAAGAAGAAATATACTCTGGGATGTATCTTTTACAAGAGATGACCCACTCAGTATAGATCTCCCCAGAATGAATTTATAACTCAGATTTAATATTTGTGTTTTCACTTCCCTCTGCCCCAGATTCATAGAGACCAGAGAAGACATTTATTTGACAGCTATCCTTCTCAAACAGGAGACCTGGGTTTGACCCCTGGGTTGAGAAGATCCCCTGGAGGAGGGCATGGCAACCCACTCCACTCTTGCTTGGAGACTCCATGGACAGAAGAGCTTGGTGGGCTGCAGTTCATGGGGTCACAAAGAGTCGGACATGACCGAGAGACTAAGAATGGCACAGCACTTCGCAAACAGAGTTCAATTTTCAGCACACTTGACAAGTGACTTCCAGGGAGAATTCACTGTCTCACAGAGAAAACCATTCCATTCTCAAAGGCTTATAGTTTTTAGAAAGCTTTTCTTTGTTCCAAATATCAAACCAAAATCTTTGTCTATATTAATCTAGCTCCTCTCCCCAAGTCTGGGAGTGAGAACTTGCTTTGACAGCCATAAACAGTAAAGTGAAATGATTTCACAAAAAAATCATCAACTATTTTAAATTTCACAATATTTGATATCTGAGATCTGAGGGAAGTTACCTATGTTTTCTGAGACTCAGATTTTTTGTTTGTTTGGACTTCCCTGGTGGCTCAGACAGTAAAGTATGTTACAATGTGGGAGACCTGGGTTCGATCCCTGGGTCAGGAAGATTCCCTGGAGAAGGAAATGGCAACCCACTCCACTCTTGCTTGGAGAATCAATAGACAGACGAGCTTGGTGGGCTGCAGTTCATGGGATCGCAAAGAGTTGGACACGGCTGAGAGACTTCACTTTCTTTCTGTTTCTTTTAACAAATATTTCAGCAAAACCATTATAGCCTCAATCTCACAGGGTTATACTGAAATGAAGCAATGAAATGTAATGCAGTTAAAAAGAGCTATTATGACATTGTTATTATTGTTTAAATATTCCTATTACACTCCCTTCTCTCTCTCCTGCTTCTTTGACCTGTTAATCATTTAAAGTTTTCTCCAGCATCCTGACTGCTGTCTTGCTGATGCAGTCCATATTGTCAAAGTCCCTCAGTATTGGTATCCAGAACAGTACACATTGTAACAAATGAGGAATCACCGTTCCATAGTGAGACATTCCTAGTGAGACACCAGTTGCTCTTCCATTAGAGCAACAATATTTGTGTTAGTTTTTTCCTGGCAGCTCCATAACACTTTTGATTTATGTTGAGTTTGCATGCATGTGTGAGAAGTTGCTTCAGTCATGTCCGACTCTTTGCAACCCCACAGGCTATAGCCCACCTGGCTATAGAATTATCTGTCCATGGAATTATCCAGGCAAGAATACTGGAGTGAGTTGCCATGCCCTCCTCCAGGGGATCTTCCTTACCCAGGGATCAAACCTGTGTCTCCTGTGGTTCCTTCATTGCAGGGTGATTCTTTACTGCTAAGCCATCAGGGAAGCCCTATTTTGTGTTTACAGTTAACTAAATCTCCTTGGTTATTTGTGAGTGAAATACTCTAATCCATATTTCTACTACTCTAATCTTACATAATCATTCATTTTGAACAAATGTGCCAAATTTAAATCTTAACATAATTACATTTCTTTCCCTTTGTTAACTTTCACAAAGTACAACAGAACATTAGCCATCACTTTATGCTTTATGTGAGAATATAAAATATAAAATAAAGACAATAAAATTTTGACCTGGGTTGTAGAAAGGATTCAACCGAACATATATAAAATTGCAAGCATATTACCTAGAACATAGGGAGTGCTCAATAAAATATACTTTCACTTTACATGATATTAAAATTTGATAATCAACATCTTATGTATTCTAGGATACCGTCCAGGTAGACTACTTGTCATTAATAAAAATAAAACAGAAATCAGAAATCAACTATTAATATTGTTCAGGTATGGCTTTATAATCAGCTATGAATCCATTTAATTATGAAATTATATATACTTTCTGATTACCTTATATTGATACTAAAATGGGCTGAAACATTAAGGTATGTTTTATAAGGTCTCTTACTTTGATTGCTCTGTGTGTGTGTGTGCACGTGTGTGTGTGTGTGTGTATGCTCACCAAATGATTGTATATGGCTACAAGCATAGAACAAGTGCATTCCTGGAAAGAATTAGTTTTTAACAGGTTTCTCTCCTCTCTGCAGGGCCCTGTTTTTTCAAGGTGTTTAACCTGTACTACTTTTCCATAAGGTACTGCCTAGAGCTACATATTCTAAGTCTGGTAAAACATTAGTAAAAGATTCAAGTTGTATTCTCCTGTAAATATTTTCATTCTAATAAAAAATAATTAAATCTTTCATAATTTAAAAGAATGACCATATCTGATAAGATTCCAAGTGGCCTAATTTGGTGAATCTTCCTAGCCATATCCAAAATATCACCATGGATTTAGCAGTCCATTGACAAAGCAGGTATAGTAGACTGTCTACCATGTTAATTTACACATTTGACAAATGTTTACTTGGGACATTTCTGGTGATCCAGTGGTTAAGACTCTTCACTTTCACTGTAGAGGGCACGAGTTCAATCCCTGTTCAGGGAATTAAGATCCCGAATGCCACCCTGTGTGGCCAAAGAAATAAACAAACACAGATTGTTTATTTATAGCACATTCCATGTGCCAAATAATAAAGAAGACCAGATGATGACCAAAACAGACATGGTCCCTCCCTTCATGATACTCCCAGCCTACTGAGGAAGTTAGGCAACAAACGAATTAGCCCAAGGTAACACCTTGTAGGTAGCCCATACCTTGTAGGACATTTTAAGTTATTAGTTTAGTTTAGTTCTTTTTTTTTCAGTCCCCTTTTTTGCTTATCAGTGTTGAGAGCAATTAATGATAGCAACAAAAAGCTAGAACTAGGCTAACATGTTGTTCTCTTCCTAGGTTTTGTTTCCAAATGCCAAAAGTACTTGAGGAAATTATGCTAGGTATTCTCCCAGGGAAGAGGAAGGGACGTGTCTCTGGGAAAAGGAGGAGGGAAAGTCTATGCGAATAAAAGCAGTAGCAGAAGTTAGAAGGAGAGAAGACTACAGGCTCCAGGAGTAAAGATGGGATCCTCCTCCTGGCAACACCGTGGGAAAAAGCTGGTCCTCAAAGAGAAGAGGCCACTGAGTGATCACACCTGTGGAATGGATCTGGCGGAGTCTTGAGCCTCGGTGACAGTACCTTCAGAGTATCCTGCATCTTTTCATTAACCTGAGCGGGAAAGGCCCCAAGACTGACTGAGTTTAAATCCACTTCATCCTAGGAAGACAAAACATTAAATTTAAAGTGCATACCCTAGGTATACTTGCGTTCTTTTAACAAAATTAATAATAAGTTAATACTATGAATAAAATAGTTAGGGTAGGCTAGATGACCTAATGTATGTAAAGTGTCTAAAATTATACTGGTACATGATAAATTCTCAATAAATGTAATTAATATTAAAAATGGCACAAGGAGATATTAGTTAAATTTTATACAATATTGTGGGTATATGAGAGATGACTATCAGAATTTTGAAGAGTCTTAAATGTTGAAGCTGAAACTCCAATACTTTCGCCACCAAATGCAAAGAACTGACTCATTGGAAAAGACCCTGATGCTGGGAAAGATTGAAGAAGGAGGAGAAGGGGACAACAGATGATGAGATGGTTGGATGGCATCACTGACTCAATGGACATGAGTCTGAGTAAGCTCCAGGAGTTGGTGATATACAGGGAGGCTTGGCATGCTGCAGTCCATGGGGTTGCAGAGTCAGACATAACTGTGCAACTGAACTGAACTGATTGAAATGCAAAAACACTTTTTGACCAAAAATTTGTCTGCCATCATACCCCATTCACAAATTTTTACAGATAAAATATCAGTGGATAAAGGGCTACAAATATAGTCCTACACATTTATATGATGATCCTATTCCAAGGTTCTAATGGGGTTGAATGCAAAAGTGAATCAAAAATATTTGAAATAGCAGCCCAACTCCCCAGTTCAAATACTGATATAATTTGTTTTAAAAAATTTAGGAAATTAGGAGTTTAACTATTAGTATGAGAACTCAATTTAATTAAAACAGCTGAGACACAAACCAATTCAACCCTATAATGAATCTGAATGATCAACCCCTCATTCTAACCCTAAAACTCTGAAAGTGCTTGCATATCTGGAAAATGAAGAATAACACAAAGGCAATAATTGTATTTGGAATCCACTTTTATACACAATGAATGAATGAATGCAAAATTATGATGAAAATAAGTGGAAAATATAATTCATAGTCAAGAGTCCACAGAGTGCTACAGAAACAGACGTATCCAAGTCATGGGAATTGTTAGACAATAATTTTAACCAAATTAAGTATATTAAATGCTTTGCAAGAAAGGATTGATAGAATGGATAAGAAGATGAAGTCATTCAGGAGAGAAATATAAAGTCAAAAAAAAAAAAGAAATACAAGTGTTAGAATTGAAAATTCACTGGATGGGGTCGACAGAAGTTCAGACACTGTAGATAAAAGAATTAATGAACTTGAAGTATTGCTGAGAAGAACTTAGAATTAATTTTGCAATATTCCTGCCAAAAGTTCACAACTTGAATCTAATCATTAGAAAATACCAGACAATTTCAAATTAAGCAATATTTTACCAATTTTTTTAAAGGGTCTGTCTGTTCTCTTCAAAAACATAAGATCATGAAAGACAAAGAAAAACTGAGCACTATTCCAGATTTTTGAAAAAGAGAACAAAAGATAATACATGCAATAGACTCTGGATCAGAAAAGTGTTTTTCTTTTTCTATACAATGTGCTTGCAATATTTGAGTAATAACATTGTATATACTATTGTTACCTTCTTATTTATGATAGTTGTACTATAGTTATATGACAATGTCCTTGTTTTTAGAAAATGCACACTGAATTATTTGTGCATCAATTTCCCCTCAAATGGTAAACTTTTAATACATATGCTACACTAAAATCTAGAGTCAAAATTGCTATGTTCATGCTCGTGCATGCTCAGTAGCTTCAGCTGTGTCTGCTCTTTGTGACCCTATGGACTGTAGCCCACCAGGTTCCTCTGTCCAAGGTATTCTCCAGGCAAAAATACTGGGTTGAGTTGCCATGCCCTCCGCCAGGGGATCTTCCTGACCCAAGGATTGAACCTGCATCTCCTGTGTTGCCAGCATTGCAGGCAGATTCTTGATAGCTGAGCCACCTGGGAAGCCCTAAAAATACTATATTTCTGAATGATACAGCTATTTCAGAATTCTTTAACTCCAGTAATTCCAATTCCATCTTTTTGTTTTCATTGCTAGTCATTATCCCACAAAGCAGAGGCTAACATTGTTACTTATACAGCCATAATTTTTTAGAATAATCTGTTTGTCTGTTTTTAATTTACTTACCATTATTTCTCACATTTTACATCTTGTTTCATGGATTTTTTTAATCAACTACCACCTTGAAAATTTCCTTTAATTAATATTTGGCAAATTCTTGTCTGAGAATATCTTCATGTCAACCACATTCTGGAATAATAATTTTGCAGGGTTCAGAATTTTGCATTGATAGTAGTTGCCTCTTCAATGTTATTCCCCTTTCTTATGGCTTTTATGATAACTGTTGGAAAGTCAGCTCTTGGCATTAATTTTTGTTCCTTGTTGGATTATTTCTATTTTTTCCAATGGCTAATTTTAAGATTTTCTAATTGTCTTTGATCTTCTATAGTTTTATTCCAATGTATTTAAATGTGAATCTCTAGATTTCATTTTTATTTCTTGTAGCTGATCATTCTTATATTTAATCAGTCTGGAATGAGCCCCTATATCTTTGATTATTAATTATCTTGCTACTTTTTTTCTCTATTCTTTTCTTTTAGAAGTCTGAATAGATGCATCTCAAAATAATTATTCTTATCTCCATAACTCTTACATCCTTTTCATATTTTGCACCTCTATTTCTGTACTTGACATTTTCCTGGATCAATCTACATTTAAGTAATTTGTTTTTCAACTATTTCTAATTGCTGTCAAAAGCACCAATGTCATGTTCAGTTTCTATTATAAATATATATGTGTGTGTGTGTTATTTCTAAGAGTTCCATTTGGTAATTTTCCTGTAAGTACTGTCTAGTCATTTTTATGGTATTTTTAATCTTTACCAATATTTGGGGCCCATATTTTATCTCATTAATAGTCTTTAATATAATCACTTTATATTCTTTAATTATTCCAAAGTCTGAACTTTGAGATGGGGGTTAATTCTCTTTTACATGATTTTTCTTGAACTCTTTTTACTTACCTGGTTACTCCATGTGATTTTAATGTTGGTTGTGTGAATAACCTATTGATATGACTATCCAGAGGAATGTGAATTGAGGTACAAACCAGAGAGGTACAATCAAAGGTACAGTCAGAGAGGATATGTGTTTATTTCTGCCAGGCACTCTAGGCATGACGAACCTAAGACCACCTTAAATTATTTTTCCACTTAAGATTTCTTATATCACCCAAGCAGGGTAAATTCAAATGTCATGCTTGCATAAGGATAGGACTGTAGGTATAAATTCTCCATTTGCTGGTAGATAAAAATTTGTAGTCTTCACTCTCACCAAAGTTGTTGGCATCCAAAGGTTTTGATTTCAAGAGTTCTAACAACATATCTAAGTGGGTCCAAGGCCTTGACTCCTTCTCAAATGGCCATTATATTTTTTTAAACCTCAAAATGCTTGTCAAAGTAGGCCTACAATCAGATTATACTCATCACACTGGTAGTCATTTCCTTCTTCAGAATTTGACTGCTTTCTTTTTTTGCAAACTCATCTAGAGTGTTTGCCTTATCAGTCTAGCATTTTTAGCTGTCGAGTTGCTTCAGTCATGTCCAACTGTTTGCAACCCTATAGACCATAGCCCACCAGGCTTCTCTGTCCATGGGATTCTCCAGGCAAGAATATTGGAGTGGGTTGCCATGCCCTCCTCCAGGGGATCTTCCTGGCCCAGGGACCAAACCCCATGTCTCCTGCATATCTTACACTGCAGGCTGATTCTTTATTGCTGAGCCACCAGGGAAGCCCAGCATTTTTAGCTATTTGGGAATAAAACATATAAAAAATATCTAGACCACTGTTTTATAAGAAGCATGATGTATTTGTTTTAATTTCAGTTATATTCATAGTAGGTGTAGAGAATTTACTCTTTTTAATTAGTTCACAATTGTCTTGATCATTTCAGGATGAAATAATAAATTACCACAGACTAGAGGGCTTAAACAATAAATAGTTTATTTCTCATGGTTTTGGAGGCTGGACATCTGAGATTAGGGTGCCAGTATGGTTAGTTTCTTGATGAGGACCTTCTTCCTGGTTATAGTTTCATATGGTGGAGAGATCATGTCTCTTCTTATAAGGGCACTAACCCCACTCATAAAGGTTCCAACCTCAAAATGTTATTATATTACAATTTTTTACATCCAGATAACATTACAATGGAGACTAAGAGTCCAACATATAAATTTGGGGAGGGGACGCAAGCATTCAGTCCATAGCAATGATCCAATACCGTGATTTTCCAGCAAAAGACCCTCTTTAGAGTTCCTTATTTATTTATTCTTTTTTGTTTGTTTAATTTATCTCCTTTCATTCTAATCCTGCACTTCAATTTTTTTCTCTCCTAACGGTCATTCTTTCTAAAATGTTAAAGTATTTTTTTTTTCATCTTTAGGTGCCTTTGTATAACATGTAATATTATTTTATACACATATGTTTTTAATTGACATTAATGTTCTGAAAGAGATGGGAATACCAGAGCACCTGGCCTGCCTCTTGAGAAACCTATATGCAGGTCAGGAAGCAACAGTTAGAACTGGAAATGGGACAATAGACTGGTTCCAATTAGGAAAAAGAGTACGTCAAGGCTGTATATTGTCACTCTGCTTATTTAACTTCTATGCAGAGGACATCATGAGAAACGCTGGGCTGGAAGAAGCACAAGCTGGAATCAAGATTGTCAGGAGAAATATCAATAACCTCAGATATGCAGATGACACCACCCTTATGGCAGAAGGTGAAGAGGAACTCAAAAGCCTCTTGATGAAAGTGAAAGTGGAGAGTGAAAAAGTTTGGCTTAAAGCTCAACATTCAGAAAATGAAGATCATGGCATCTGGTCCCATCATTTCATGGGAAATAGATGGGGAAACAGTGGAAACAGTGTCAGACTTTCTTTTTGGGGGCTCCAAAATCACTGCAGATGGTGACTGCAGCCATGAAATTAAAAGACGCTTATTCCTTAGAAGAAAATTATGACCAACCTAGAGAGCATATTGAAAAGCTGAGATATTACTTTGCCAACAAAGTTCTGTCTAGTCAAGGCTATGGTTTTTCCAGTGGTCATGTATGGATGTGAGAGCTGGACTTATAAAGAAAGCTGAGCACCAAAAAACAAATGCTTTTGAACTGTGGTGTTGGAGAAGACTCTTGAGAGTCCCTTGGACTGCAAAGAGATCCAACCAGTCCATTCTAAAGGAGATCAGCCCTGGGATTTCTTTGGAGGGAATGATGTTGAAGCTGAAATTCCAGTACTTTGGCCACCTCATGTGAAGAGTTGACTCATTGGAAAAGACTCTGATGCTGGGAGGGATTGGGGGTAGGAAGAGAAGGGGATGACAGAGGATGAGATGGCTTGATGGCATCACTGACTCGATGGATGTGAGTTTGAGTGAACTCCGGGAGTTGGTGATGGACAGGGAGGCCTGGCGTGCTGCGATCCATAGGGTTGCAAAGAGTCGGACACGACTAAGTGACTGAACTGAACTGAACTGAATGCTATTATATTCAACACTGACTTGATTTTTCACTCTGTCAACTGGAGCTGTTTTTATGGTCTATCATGTTGACATACTTCTATATGTCCTTTGTCTCCAATTGCTGAATATTTTTTATGATGCACATCCATTATTAAGAGCAGTTAAGCTAGATTGTCTCCAACTTCCTGTAACCACAAGTAATACTGTAGTAAATACTTGTATGGTCAGGCCACCCAAGATGGTTGCTCCCTTGCTCTCTCTATGTAACCTACACATCCAGACCCTGCTTCATCTATACCCAGTTGGTATGACTGACCTTTGTTCCTAATCATAAAGCCTAGTCAGTAAATGCCTATATATTTGCCCCTGACCCCAGCTAGTGATTGTTCCAATCCTTAGATGAGAACTATCTCTACAATGATAGTTTATCAAAAGAGAAGTGAGGGGTGTGCTCCTCTGCTGGTTTCCCTGGTAACCAATGAGCCAACCCCAGTCAACTCCCTCTATAACTGGTAATCTCCTTCTGGCTTTGATAGCAAAGACTACTGCCTGCTGTCTGCCACACACAATAGGGTGTCACTCCAGGACCTTGCTTCAGAGCTGTAAGCTCTCCCATCCATTAAGCTATTGGTGTCTCTGTCACTGACACTGGACCCTTTCTATGATCTTATGGCTGAATAAGTATAGGTCTTGTAAGCCTGAGGTTGCAGCTCAACAATACTCTAATGTTCTTTAATGGACATGTGAGTATTTCCTTGAAATTTATACCTAGGAGGAAATTGCTGTGTGCCCTTGTATTTATATTCCCCATGCACTAACTATGACAAACTGTTCTTTGGAATGCTTGCACCAGCCAACACTTCCACAATGTGTATCAGTACACATCTCAAAGATTTGAAGGAAGCATCTTATCTTACTCATCCTTCTCTTGTAATTTGCTCAGCACCTGTTATATAGTCCTAGCTCAATACATTTATAAACTTCAGTCAGAAAACCTGGTCCACAGAAATAAGACAAAAATTGCTTCTAATACCAAAGAAGCACTTTTCACAAAATAAGAATGCACATTACTAAAGTGACTTTTCTTTTTAAGCTTAATAACTTCATTTTAGTTCACACTCGAATGTAAAAAAATTACTATCACTATTGTTTTCTTTCCTCTATTGAATTTCTCTGGGTGAATTATTGACATAACAAAAATCTATTTCATATTATATCGTGTTAAAAAATAGTTTAAAGTCAATGACTCAGCTCAGTTTTCAAATTACCCTTGCCTCCTACTTATCTTTATGCTTCATTATGATGACTTGGTTCTTCAAAGAACTTTGTTTTCTTCACTAGAATCAGGTATATTGAAGATGAAATTGTGTTGTTATGTAAGAAGAAATCTCTTAAATTCAACCTATTAACAATGTAACCTCTAGTCTTGACAGAAGTTTTCAATATATTGTACTTTGGAAAATTTATAGTTTCTACTAAGAAAGCTAATCTATCTTTTTTTTCTCTCCCTCTAAATTGGTACCTGTCCCAGAACTAAGGCAATAAACATAAACATTATTTTTCTGAAGACCTTGTTGCTATTTCAAATTGATGTTTAATAAGATGTTCTGTATCAAATACCTTATTTTATGAAGTTTGAGACCAAAATACTTCCAAACAATACTATGGGACTTTGAGATAGATGGAATAATTTGTAGAAACAATAGTTTGCCATTCATTTCTGTTTCCTTTAAGATATATATATGCTTTTTCTTTGTTTCTAGATGACTTTTTCTGCATAATTGCTATAGTCATCTTCAGTTTTACAATCTTTGACACAAAGTAAATGCATTAAGATACATTGTTCTTTTATCTCTGACATTTCCGAGTGTTTCATAAACATGAACTAATCTATACCCCTTATGATGCAGTATAACAACAGTTTGTTCTCATTCAAATTACTTGATTTTCTGTTGAAAAAATAATATTTTTGTTGATAATGACCTTATCCTCAGGTTCATAATAATAATCATTTAAATAAAGTCAAAAGATCAAACATGTTGCTTAAAATTATTAAAACAATTTTTTTCCAATAGAAAAAGGGATCCTTCCTTACCTTGTTCATACTGTTTTAAGAATATCAGAATACAAAATTATATCACTGAAAAAGATTTGATGAACCTACTAAATTATAGAGTTGGTTGCTGGACTAAATGAAAAATAGAAGTTATTTAAATATGACAGAACTTTATTTCCCTCTCATGTAACAAACTATATTGAAAATCCCAGGGCTGATATGAAGGCTCAACAGTGTCAAGGACCAGACTTTTTCTATCTTGTTTCTCTGCCATCCTAACATCTTGATTTCATCCATGTGATCCAAAAGTAATCACCACCATATTCACTTTCCAGTTGGAAGAAGGGGGAAGGAGGAAGAAGGAGACCAGAGGTATTTGTCTTCTTTTGAAGGTCATGAATCAGAGATGCAAAGAATTATTTCTAATGAAATCCCTTTGATCAAAGTTTCACGTGGGCCTACATAATTCCAAGAAAGAACTGAAAATATAATATTTATTCTAGGTGGCTCTCTACCCAGCTAAAATTCAGGAGCTCTATTAAATAGAAAAGGAGAAGAGCTGATATTGGAAAATAAGTGGCCATATGCTCCATGCATTGTAGTTTAATTTCAATTTATTTTCCCCATCCAGAATAGATTCCACTTAAAAATGTATGAAAATAATCCTAACATTTTGTTCACAGATAAGGAGGTGGCAAGCCTGAATAAACAGTGAGATTTTCATTTCTGTGAATATTCTATTTGTCAGCCACAAAGCTCCCAGACTTCCAGAGTAATAGTAAACAGAGACACAAGGGTCCTGTAAGTGGAGGAATGATTCAAATGGATTCAAAACTCTCCACGTTTATCTTCCAATATTATTTTCACATTGTACAAGGGAGTCTCTATATTTAAAGTATAATTGCTGTGCACTTCCTTAATTGTGAGTGAAACAGCTCCTACTTTGTGCCTGAAAAGGAAGTCTAGGTGTTTCTAGACAAGTTTTGATCAGGAGCAAAACTCAGAAATGCAACTGGCAAGATGGGAGAGGTGAGCTATATTCTAACTATATGGCATAATTTAGTCAATAGAATGGATAATTAAAATTCTCCCCATACTTTTTGTATAGCTACCACTGTTAGTGCACATCAAAATTCTTTTTAGGGCCCTAAAAAGTTCATCCGAGAAGGCAATGGCACCCCACTCCGGTATTCTTGCCTGGAAAATCCCATGGGCGCAGGAGCCTGGTGGGCTGCAGTCCATGGGGTCGCAAAGAGTCGAACACGACTGAGCGACTTCATTTTCACTTTTCACTTTCATGCATTGGAGAAGGAAATGGCAACCCACTCCAGTGTTCTTGCCTGGAGAATCCCAGGGACGCGGGAGCCTGGTGGGCTGCCGTCTATGGAGTCGCACAGAGTCGGACACAACTGAAGCGACTTAGCAGCAAGAAGATCAAACCCTAAGTGCTGCAGGCATTGGAAGCTGAAGCTTACATCTGCACCATTTCCAGGGGATAACCTTTAGTTGACAGCAGCTGCCTTGCTTGGATATGTCTACATTTTACCCTGATCCATAGCCGACAACTGCTGCTGCTGCTGCTTCAGTCGTGTCCGACTCTGTGCGACCCCATAGATGGCAGCCCACCAGGCTCCCCTCGGATTCTCCAGGCAAGAACACGGGAGTGGGTTGCCATTCCTTCTCCAACGCATGAAAGTGAAAAGTGAAAGTGAAGTCGCTCAGTCGTGCCTGACTCTTAGCGACCCCATGGACTGAAGCCCACCAGCCTCCTCCATCCATGGGATTTTCCAGGCAAGAGTACTGGAGTGGGGTGCCACTGCCTTCTCCGAGCCAACAACTAGCAGGGTATTATTTAAAAGCTCACATCGTTGCCTCCAGTTGGATCTAACTCCCGAACACTTCCAGTAAGATCAGATTGCCTGTAGACTCTCTCCTAGAGCCACACTTTTGTTTACCTTCTTCCCTTCCCTTATCTTCTCTCTCTCAATAAATCCCTGAGGCTCTGCTTCTAAAGAAATAAAACTAAGATGTTTTCCTTTAAGTAGACTTAGTTTCTGTTAACACGAAGAATAATGAGACAGACAGATACCACACTCAATCCATGTCATCATCAACTATCAATTTGATTAGGAACATCCAAATATTTTCACTAATGATTCACTTAAGCAGAAAATACTATATGTGGACTTCAGGGCACAAATTAATATTGCATGTTCAATCTATTCAACATTAAATATTTTGAGCCATAAAAGATATAGGGTTATAGACCTGATGCTAGTCAATAAATAACATTATTGTACAGTACATGTACAAACATGTATAGTAACGTTCTACCATAATGTAATGAGAAAAAATACTAATTACATAAAATGAAGTCTTGTTATTATGAACTAATGAAATAGTCTAGGTAAGCCTACTGAAAAGAACAGGAGTCAATCTCCAATTATGCTACCATATACCCAAATTTACATTATCACAAAGCTATTATTACTGGATATCCTCTATATGATTACTTGAACATTCTTAAGATCTACAAAATGTATTTTATCCTGGGACATCTCAATTCTGACTCTACCTTGCATCTAATTCAGTGGTAACAGTTTATGGGAAAATTTTTTTTTCAAAATTACATAAGATGTAAAAAGTTCCCAAAGCTTAATTACATGGCCCCAAATCTCAGGATATTTCTAAGTATATATGCATTTATAAAATATTATTTCACACTTTTTATTAGGCATTTTTATTTTTAACCTTACCAGTTTCACTTAAAGCTGTCATATTGATTGAACAGTTACTTGCTAATTCTTGAGATTTGCAGCTCAAAGTCAACCACAAGAATTTAAAATGATTCTGGTCCCTACTACTGTTACCAGGAAAAGGGACTACTTCTAGATCAACATTCTTGATATCTTCCCTCATCTCCTTACTCATTCTTTCTCATGGAGAGAAAGTGAAATAACTGATTGAGGTGTCCACATTTAATGAATGAGTGGGGACAATCTATTAAAAATGACTAAGGAATCATTTTCTTTTCTTCCATCTCCAACCCTGACCAGTGTAATTCAGCAATGAAAATAAGTGTGTCAGCTCTTCCAATCCAAACTTCAATTCAGTTCAGTCGCTCAGTCATGTCCAACTCTTTGCGACCTCATGAACCACAGCATGCCAGGCCTCCTTGTCCATCACTAACTCCTGGAGTCTACCCAAACTCATGTCCATTGAATATCCTCCTGCCCTCAATCTTTCCCAGCATCAGGGTCTTTTCAAATGAGTCAGCTCTTCACATCAGGTGGCCAAAGTATTGGAGTTTCAGCTTCAACATCAGTCCTTCCAATTAACACCCAGGACTGATCTCCTTTAGGATAAACTGATTGGATCTTCTTGCAGTCCAAGGGACTCTCAAGAGTCTTCTCCAGCATCACAGTTCAAAAGCATCAATTCTTCGGTGCTCAGCTTTCTTCACAGTCCAACTCTAGCATCCATACATGACTACTGGAAAAACCATAGCCTTGACTAGATGGACCTTTGTTGACAAAGTAATGTCTCTGCTTTTGAATATGCTGTCTAGGTTGGTCATAACTTTCCTTCCAAGGAGTAAGCATATTTTAATTTCATGGCTGCAATCACCATCTGCCGTGATGTTGAAGCCAAAAAAAAAAAATCGTCTCCGCATCTATTTGCCATGAAGTGATGGGAACAGATGCCATGATCTTCATTTTCTGAATGTTGAGCTTTAAGCCAACTTTTTCATGCTCCTCTTTCACTTTCATCAAGAGGCTCTTTCATTCTTCTTCACTTTCTGCTATAAGGGTGGCGTCATCTGCACATCTGAGGTTATTTTTAGACAATTGTCTAGACTGGCAGTAGGTGAATGTGCCAGCAAGCCCATTTACCTACAATTAGATCATTACTTTCAATCAAATGTTTACCAATAATTAAGGAGCAATATTTATCTACTTTTTGGGTGTGTCTCTCTTTTTCTTTTTTTTTGTAACAAAATTAGGACAGAAAAGAGAAGATGTTTATTCAGTGACCATGTAAAATCTAGTTCACTCTTATTCATCAAAATCTATTTGTCCCTGCTGATATGGTGACTTATTTCCAGGAAATAGTCTGATAACCCCACAAAATGTATAACTGCACTCAGCTCAGGGCACTTCAGTACAAGCAAACGTGCTTTCTGTATTTGCAATTAAGCCAACGGACCTATCCATTTGAAGGCTAATGTGAGCTTTTACCTTTGAAGAAATCATTAATATTCTTTATTCATATTTTTTAAGTTGGTTTATTTTTCAAAGTTGGGTTCTCAGAAGTCTATAATTGAATAAAAAAAACTTTGCTGAACAATCAGCACAATATAAACAAAAAATATTTATAACAAAACCTTAAACTACCATTTTCTTTTTTCTCCTATATTTCAAAAGATCACCTGATCATTGTTAAAGTGTTTCTCTAACATTTTTTAAAAGTCATTTTGTTGTATGTAATACAACATTTATTCAACTTTGACAAGAGAAAAAGAAACAAAAAGAGCACATTTTGTGTTTCTCATATGTTACAAACTGCTGAAATGGGGAAAAGATTTCACTTCTCTTAAAATCATCTTTCCCTCTCACTACACACTGGGAAATCTCATGCATTAACACTTCATGACTTTGTATTCCATCTCTATATTTTTTACTGTCATTTTTTGTTGTGTCCAACATTAACATATTTACTCATTTGCTCAGTCTTATAATACATAAAAAATAATTTTGGAATTGCTTTATCCATATCACTACCAAAACAAACTTTATAAGAAAAGTTCATAATTTTTTTCAGCTCTGTTTATTCTCAGAATGCATCTCTTTGAGGATACAGAATATAGCATTTCAAAGTTGCATGGATTAATTTCAATGAGGTATGACATTAAATTTCTTTGGTTTTGCTTTTTTTCAGTATGAGGTTCCTTTTTGTCTCCATCTTTGTTGTTATTTTAAAAAAGTTTTTTTTTAGCAAAACACATGGCTCAAAATCAAAACTTCTAAATACTCAGAAAAGTCATAGTCACATCTGTATTCCCACCTAATTCACATGGTAATCAACTAAACTACTTTCCCTAGTAAAGGTTTATTAGTTTCAGCAAAATTAAACAAATATCTATATAGTATACATTCTTGTTATGTCTTAGAGGAAAGACAGCATGTTAAATGTATACATTTACACTGAGCTTTTTCCATACAATAGCATATCCTAGAAATTGCTCCATGTTATCTTCAAGATATCTCTATTGTTATTTGTATTTATTTGCTTTTTAGCAGCTACATAATACTTCAGAGTGTGAATGCACCTGAGCATATTAAATTTTCTACATGATATTTAAGTTGTTTTTCAGTATTTTGCTAATGCCACAAGGAATAATCTTGTGCATATTTTTACTTATATTTTTTACAGATTGCATCTTCAGACTAACTTTCTGCAGGTGGGATTGCTGGGTCAAAGAGTAAATGAAACAAAACTATAATTGTGTAGCACAGGGAATTATAGTCATTACCTGTCATTCCTAATATTGGTGATTTGTTTCTATTGGATTTCATTTTGGTTAGTCTTACTAAGTATTTCTAGTTTTCATCTTTTAAATAACTAGTTTTGATTTTACTAATTTTTACCTATTGTGTGTTTTCATTAAATTCTGTTCTTTATTATTTTCCCTCACTGTACTTTATTTAGGTTTAAACTGCTGCTCTTTTGCTAACTTCTTCAGATTGATACATATAG
>SJYQ01000836.1:1386002-1397454 GCA_006410935.1 Redunca redunca | reverse complement strand
TTTTTTTTTTTTTTTTTTTTACTTTTTATGGTTTTCATATAGGTTTCTTCTGGCTTCCACTTTTTTGTGTAATAAATAAGTTAAGAATTGTAGAACTGTTACTTTGTCTTTTTTTTTCCGCCAAGATTTTTCCCTTTGTCATTACTTTATATTAATTTTACTATAATGTGCCTAGGTGTCATTTTCTTTGTCTCCATCCTGTTTTGTCTTCTAGTGTTTCTTGAATCTGTAGCTTAATATCTTTCATCAATTTTGGATAATTTGGGGCCTTTATTCAGGTCTTTCTTACTGTCTTAAAAGTCTATGCATCACATATATAAATTCTTTATGTATTAGATGCTTCTTATGCTCTTTTCTTTACTCTTAATCCTTATGAATATTTTTTACTGATTTGTCTATCTTATTCACTAATCTTCTTTCTTGTAACTCTATGATAGCCTGTTAGCAAGGAAGCTGATCTCCTTAATACAGTCAGGGATTAAGCTACTTGTAACTGGTTTTAGGCTTGGTCTTCTAATTTGCTATTATTCCCAGTGTATACTTCTCCAGAAGGCTTAACTAAATACCTAGAAGATTTGATGCAGTCAAATCTTGCTAGACTTTGAACTCAGTTTTTAATCTCCAAACGGCACTGTAATTCTCTGCCTCTTTTCAACTGTCTGCTTTTAGCTTCTGAGCCTTTCCACCCACACTGCATATGCACTAACAAATGACTCAAAGAGAAAAGCTGCCAAGAATAACACACTTAACTAGTTTTCCTCCTCTCTGGAATCCAGGGTCTCCAAGTTTTTGTTGCCTTGATTGCTTTCTGGTGTGTTCCAACAATTTTTAAATCAAATCCAGCTTTATTTTTGCTCTCAGTGGGAGGGTGGTCTGCTACAAACCAGTTCTTCCTAGCTGGAGCATGAAATTTTAGATATTTTTATAAATATATGTTAATGATAACTCCTCCATGAAACTTTTTTCTTATCATCTTATCAGAAATGATTTCTTCCTCTGCTAAATTCCTGTGAATATAAAGATTAATAGGATAGGATCTGGAGCCATTTGACTCAACCACGACTTCGGACAAGTTATTTAATTTTCTTTTTCCTCAGTTTTCTCTTTAATAAGATGGAGATTAAATGTGCACTTATGTCACTGTGTTGTTAGAAAGATTAAATAAGATGATATATGTAAAACACATAGTAAGCATTATGTAAGTGTTAGATATTCCTAGTAATATTATTAGTAATATGATAGCACCTTTCATTAAATATTTTCTTATTTGAGCATATATTAATATAGACCTGACAACTGTACATTCTCTGAGAGGAAATGTCTTCTTCATCTTTATTTCCAGTCCTTGAGTGCTGCCACACATGTCTATTCATTGCATTAATAAATGAATATAAAATTTAACTGTATATATTCAGATTGGTTAATTTAATGAAATGAAATGGCAATTTGTTTTGAAAGACCCATAGCAAGGGAAAGAAGTTTACTTTTTGCAAATGAGAACTGGATCTGTAGATTTCCCATATCCATTTTAACACTATTTAGAAGAAGTTGGGTTTTTGTGATGTCTTTATTTCAGCCCAGTTCTTGGTTAATGATAGATGCTCATCTAGTGTTTGTTGAGTGACTGAAGCAATGCTCATTCTGTCTTGTTTATTACTAGGTACTGATGATCTAAAGTGTTTTTATTGAAAGTTCTTATTTATCTAGATTTCAACTTATCAAATCTCCAAAATTGAAAAAGCTACAATTTTTCTTTGAAGAGTCAGTGTTTTTTTTNAGCTACAATTTTTCTTTGAAGAGTCAGTTTTTTTTTTTTTTTGAAGATTCAGTTTTATTTCTCCTTTAGTGAGCTATATTCCACTGACTATTTTAAAGGCTTCTTTTAAATAATTTACATCAGGCAGTTATGCTTCTATTATGCTAAACTCTTATCACACAAGTGTGGCCCAGATGTCCATAGACCAAATAACTTAAACATCTTCTCACATGCTACAGAAGACAAAGAGAAATTTTCTATATTTTTAAAGCCAAGATTGCCCTTTTAAATTTTTGATCCTTATCCTTTTTTTTTTTATAACATTAGCCAAAGTCTCATGGATCTTATTTTCTATATGTTGCCCTTCAGAGATGTCCTTTGATGACAAGAAGAAAATGTTCAAAGATTTGATCTGGACAACAGAGAACCACAGAGCTGTGCTACTTCTTTTTTCTTTGCCTTGACCTTACCCAGAAGAAAGCACTCCTTTAGGCTCAAACTCTTGAAAATGATTGAAGTCTCTCTTAGGATGTGCTTAGGTCATAGAAAAAAGAAAAAATCATTTAAGTTCCATTCAAGGTACAGCCTCCCTTTACTGTATAGATTAAATTGGAAAGTACCATTGGGAAGGGAAAGAGGATCATGAGTATTTAAAGTTTATCATAAATGAGAAGTTTGTGAACAAAGCCTGCCCATGAGACTGAGGATTGTGTCACATTACTTCTTAAAATCAAATCTGCAAAAAAGAGTACTCACCATACAATCACACCAAAGAACAAAAATCCAGTACATGCCTCATTATCACTCTGAGAAACACCAGTACCAACGGTCTTTCTTAAGCTCTTGACCACCTTTTGACATTTTTCCTTTAAGTTACATCATCTTTGGCAGCTCACACAGCAACAAAAAAAATTTGTTTCTTGTCAATTATAAGTCCTTTTATGTTTTCTTTCTCACAAATTTTTGAAATGAGGAAAATACATGAGAAAGACATTTCTTAGATGAAGAGAGAAAGGAAATATTTGCCATAAAATGACTCACTGCCAAAGTTACTATTTTATTAGACAAGAGAACCAGCAGTCTTGAAATAAGTGTTTACAATAACAATGTTAAGTATTCATTTATCTATTTGACCATGTTAATTAAAAATGCTATGTACCAGACACTGCAAAATGGCAAGTGAATTTGTACTTGATGCCAGTTTGAATTTATACATGATGCCGATTTGATCCAAGTTTTCTATACTCAGTGTACAGATTGTAAAACAATGTTATTGGGTGAGATTATATAAACCCTATACTAAAGCTTTAAAGGAAAGTAAAACAACTCCACTCCAAATTATTTCTCACTCCAACTGCTTTTACTATACTATACTCCATATCATAGAGTCCACTGGTAGATAAATAATGTGCAATCCATTGTCCTTATTGCCACTGAAAACATAGTATTCACTCAGTGATTCTTTTACTCAACAAACATTCTGATTCTACTGTATGCAAGAACAAACTATCCATACCCCAATTCAGCATATCCCATATTGTTGAAATTTTGGGGTCAGTACTTTTATCTATAAAAGACCAGAAAATAAATATCTTACAACTGTAAAAAGGAATGAATTTGAATCAGTTGAGATGAGGTGGATGAACCAGAGCCAGTTATACAGAATGAAATAAGTCAGAAAAAGGAAAACAAATATCATATGTTGATGCATATATATGTATTCTAGAAAAATGGTACTGATGAACCTATTTACAGGAATAGAGATGCTGATGTAAAGCATGGTCTTGTGGACATAATGGGGGAAGGAGAGGGTGGGAGGAATCAAGAGAATAGCACTGACATGTGTATACTATCATGTGTAAAACAATTAATCAGAAGCTGCTATACAACACAGGGAGCCCAGCCTAATGCTCTCTGATACCCAAGGGGGTGGGATGGGGCATGGGGGGAGGCTTAAGAGGGAGTGGATATATAGATACATACAGCTGATTCATGTTATTATACGATAGAAGCCAACATAACATTGTAAAGCAATTATCCTCCAATTAAAAAAAGAAAAAGAAAAAAATAAATAAGTATCGTAGACATTGCAGATCACAGAGTACTCTCCTGGAGATGCTGCTGTTGTTCTTTTCTTCTTCTTCTCCTCTTTCTCTGTTCCTGCCTCTTCCTTCTCCTCTTCAACAGTTTAAAAGTGTAAAAATCATTTTTTAGGTTATGGACTGTGCAAAAACAGGCCTTGGGCTGGATTTGGCCAGCAAACCATCATTTGCCAGCCCTTGGTCTAAGGGCATGTCTTTATCAAAATATGTTGAGTTTAAAACTCACTCTCATCCTCTTTAGAGTTTCCCTGTCACCATAATAGGAATATTGAGCTTCACGATTCTCTTCCCATCATTCAATTTCTGCTTCAGTCTCCAGAGGGTAACTGATTAAACTAGGGAACACATACATTTTATTTAGGAACCACTTTTACTATGAAACATAATGGTTGTAACTCAACCCAAACTGAAGACCCCTTCAATATTGCTATACAGAATAATTTTTCTCTCAATGATTTAAAATCTCTTGAACAAAACCTAAGATTTTTATTTCCTTCTCAGATACAAAAATCCAACCAGATGATCTTTCATATAAAAGGTACAATGTGTTTTAAAATACAATTCTTAAAGAATAAAAGTACTGCTCTTTTAAATTGTTAATACCTAACCTCTAGAATCTGTCCTCAAAGATTCCAAAACAGTTTCGCCAAGGCTTAGAGAAGAGAAATGGTCATACACAGACACACACACACGGATCTGGGAAACATACTGACAGAGAGACCAACACATATGACAATGAAGAAAGTAGATTGAATTTTGTATTATGGTTCTTGGAATCAATATCACTTGCTTAGTGTTCTACCTAATATGTGCATATATGGGTTGTTGTTGTTGTTGTTCAGTTGGTAAGTTATGTCCAGCTCTTTGTGACCCCATGGACTGTAACCTGCCAGGCTACTCTGTCCATTGCCTGGGATTCTCCAGGCAAGAATACTGGAGTGGGTGGCCATTTCATATTCCAGGGGATCTCTCTGACCCAGAGATCAAATCAGCATCACCTGTAACTCTTGCATTGGCAGGCAGATTCTTTACCACTGAGCGACCTGGGAAGTGGTAGATGTAGATATAGATGATACAGATGTAGATATAAAAATAGGTTAGATATAAAGATATAGCAAACACCCTCAAATAATGATGGTTTAAACAAGTTAGGTATTTGTCACTTAAAAGTCCTGATGTAGTTAATCCATGGCTTGTATGACAGCTCCATAGTCTTCTGGGGTCCAGGGAGTACCTGTCCTGCTTTTTTTATCCCCAGGATGAGTCCCTCAACCTCATGGTCCGAGATATGGCTTCAGCTCACAAAGGGCAGAGGAAGGATCATATCTCTTTCATCAAAAAGAAATTCTAGAAGCAGCAAATCCCCTTAGCTAGAACTTAGTCTCAAATTACAGCAGGCTGTAGGGTTAAGAAATGCACTCTTCTAAGAGACATGAAAATCATGTGTTCAAAAGAACAGATATTGAGAAGCAAACAACTCTTTCCCTATAGCGATCAGAATGTTTTGAGATCATTCAGTGACATTGAAAACTAATAGAATTATCTATNAGGTACTTCTGACACAATAAGTAGAACAAATAATCATACCATTTAAAGTTACTTGAAAATATTCAGTGAAGGCTTAAGAAACTTAATTAGAAGACATTAGATGACAAAATCAGTATAATACATTTTTATATTAGCACTACTTGTGATATTTGTAACTAGCAATAAGAACGAGAGGGAACATTTGTAGCTTGGAGTGTCCCTTATCCAACTTGTGTCAGACTTTATCTTTTTGGGCTGCAAAATCACTGCAGATGGTGACTGCAGCCATAAATCACTGCAGATGGTGACTGCAGCCATGAAATTAAAAGACGCTTATGCCTTGGAAGAAAAGTTATGACCAACCTAGATAGCATATTGAAAAGCAGAGACATTACTTTGCCAACAAAGGTCCATTTAGTCAAGGCTATGGTTTTTCCAGTGGTCATATATGGATGCAAGAGTTGGACTATGAAGAAAGCTGAGCACCAAAGAATTGATGCTTTTGAACTGTGGTGTTGGAGAAGACTCTTGAGAGTCCCTTGGACTGCAAGGAGATCCAACCAGTCCATTCTAAAGGAGATTGGTCCTGGGTGTTCTTTGGAAGGAATGATGCTAGAGCTGAAGCTCCAGTACTTTGGCCACCTCATGCAAAGAGTTGACTCATTGGAAAAGGCTCTGATGCTGGGAGGGATTGGGGGCAGGAGGAGAAGGGGATAACAGAGGATGAGATGGCTGGATAACATCACCGACTCAATGGACATGAGTTTGGGTGAACTCTGGGAGATGGTGATGGATAGGGAGCCCTGGCGTGCTGCAATTCATGGGGTCGCAAAGAGTTGGACACGACTGAGTGACAGAACTGAACTGAACTTATCCAACTTCTTTTTGTTTGGTTAGCTCTGTGCCCAGTTTTCTTCAGAAGATTCACCTCTCCTCCTCTGGTACAGTCTTGGTGGAAATATCAATAGATACTCTGCTTAAGTGAGGGTCTTGAGAATTAAGGTAAACCAATAACGTTCTCTTTGGATACACTGAAACCAAATCAAAATGACACCAAGTTACAGTGGTTCAGCCTGAGACTTTCTGATGAACTGTCAAACACATAACATCCTCAATTCCCATTCTATTTGAAATATACATCTATATACACATTTCTTTATTTCATTGAAACAGCCCAAATTATTCCAATGAATTCTCTTTTGGTTTGTTTTAGGAAGCATCATATCTTGCTACTTACAAACAACAAAAATCTGGCGATATCTGGATAATAAATTGTGTACTGGGGTAAATATAAGATATATAAACGTACACACATACACATACACACTAATAGGACTCATGAAAAAGAGAACAGAATTTTCCTATATTGTTTTCTCTTTTGTGTATACTTGGTTTGTTTTGGTTTTTTGCATGTATATGCTGAAAGGTGAAATATCCTACTCTAATTGTTTGAGAAACAATGGGAGGAATTGATAGCTGGAGAGAAAGCATATGATTTGGTAGATGGGGAAAGGTAAAATGAAACATTTTTAGGCCAGATGGAGTATGTACCCAGCAGCCTAATGATCTTAAGAAAGTGATTTTTCTGGGTTATACACAAGTCTAATATTTTTAAAGCCCTTGTTCCTAAGGATAAAATCATGCAATACAAATGAAAACACAATGTGTGAATTAAATGCCTCTGGTTATATGAATACTGAGGGCTTTTTTAATGTATGTGTGTGTCTTTATTATTGCTCTTATATTGTCATTTCAAAAAATGAATTTCTAAGACAGCCCTTCTAAAAGGTACTTTAGGCTTAATGGCTACAGCATTTTTGAAAGTGTTCAGAGGGTCAAATTGATTCAATTATTTTCTTTTGGATAAAAGGAACAAACATTTTTGAGAGTCTACTATGTTGGTTCTTAACCCCATTTGAATATTAGATTCACGAGAGAGCTCTTTAAAATGCAGATTTCCAGAACATTTAAAGTCCTCCTCCGCATCACTGTGATTTTGATACATCTAGTAAGTGCTAAGGATTGTACCTTATATTCTTTATATATATGATCAAACAGGGTGGTGGAGCAATTAAGAGGTCAGGCTCTGGACCCAGATTTCATTCAAATCCTGCTTGAGCACAAATTGGCTAGATAACTTTGGGCAATTTACTTAACCTTATTGTATTTTGTGTTCCTCTGCTATAAAATGAGGACAACGTTAGTGTTTGCTTCATTCTATTGTAATTTCTGGGTGGTTAGCATTCATTATTGTGGATTGCATAATAATTGATTTTAAATCCTCATAAAAATCCATTGAAGTTACTATTCTTTTCATTTTAAATATAGGGAAACTTAGAGATGAAAAATGATTTTCCTAAGGTCATCTAAGCTAAGACGTGGTACATTAGCAATAATGGAGATTATATGAAAAACAATTACTGGAGTGAGTTTTGGTCATGGTGACCTCGGAATTGTTATGGAGTGCTTAAGTAAAGGAGTAACGTCAATTGTGTCATGTGGCTGTATGTCTCAGCAGAGTGACTCTGGCATAGGGATATTCATTTGGGGTCTGTGACATGTAAATTGTGACTGAACACCTGTGACTGACTGAATATGGGAGTAAGAGTGAGCTCATGCAGGAATCACATTCAGAAGATAGCAGAAGGCTACTACAGGTCTTGAGAATGTCAACATTTTACAGGACACATAGCCAAAGTGGAGACTGAAACAAGACTAAGAAGCCAGAGGCAAGAGTAATCTCTGAGAAAGTGCTAACATAGAAAATTAGAGCGTGGAGTTTCACTAGGGAATGTTACTTAAAAGTGTTAAATAAACCCAAAGGTTTGAGGAAAAATTTGTCACATGGTTTGAGAAAATTAAAGGTGATCTTGGTCCTAAGTCACAACGGTTAACTAGACTAAATATGTGAGCATAGCAAGTATGAACATCACTTCAAGAAGTTTGGTGCTAAAGGGAAAAAAAGAGGATTATAGATAGGAAAAGATAATGGTAGGGGTTAAACAAAATAATGCAAAATGAAGGTAATATATTTGTGGCTCAGTAACAATTTTTTCTGACCACTTTTTTTGAACCGAACCACTTCTGAATGAGTATATTATATGTGTGTCTGTTCAGGCATGAATGTAAATCAGAAGTGTAAACATTTTGAAGACTTTGCACAGTGAGCTTATGAAACTTAACCCCCTTGAGTAGTAAAGTGAAGCTACAAGTCAATACTGAGTAGAAAGATTCTTAAGATGTGACAAATGTTACCAAGTAAAGAGAAGGAAGCTTATATTTTATTTTAAAGTTAATTGCATACAGGAGAAAATTGAAGTTATTGTTTTTATTTAATTCCCAATAGTCTAGGATCCAACAAATTTTGGCAAAACATTGCTATCATACTACAATTGTTTCAAGTTCGTTTTCTTCATGTTATTGGAGATGGTTTTAAAATTCAATAATTTTATATTAATATGAAAAACACTCAAATTTTCTGAATAGAATTAATGACATTTTCTAAAATGAATGCATGGACATGAAGCAAAAGGAATTTGTGTTTGAAAGAAAATTGTGAAGTTTTACAGATCATTCACCATACCACAAAGCGATATGACTTACTTTTATAGTATCAAAGTATCACATGTAAGCAATTTACTTTACACTTTTCCCTTTTTATTTTAGAAGTACATCTATATGACATGCGGTGAAGGCAATGGCACACCACTCCAGTATTCTTGCCTGGAAAATCCCGTGGATGGAGGAGCCTGGTAGGCTGCAGTCCATGGGGTCGCTAAGAGTTGGGCATTACTGAGCGACTTCACTTTCACTTTTCACTTTCCTGCATTGGAGAAGGAAATGGCAACCCACTCCAGTATTCTTGCCTGGAGAATCCCAGGGATGGGGGAGCCTGGTGGGCTGCTGTCTATGAGGTCGCACAGAGTTGGACACGACTGAAGCGACTTAGCAGCAGCAGCAGCAGCAGCTATATGACAAATGCTTTAGTGGAAATATAACTCAACATAGAGTTACACTGATGATGAGTTACTTCATTTAGTTTATGATGTATTAGA
Organism: Redunca redunca; assembly: GCA_006410935.1. Classification (NCBI taxonomy): domain Eukaryota; kingdom Metazoa; phylum Chordata; class Mammalia; order Artiodactyla; family Bovidae; genus Redunca; species Redunca redunca. The sequence continues at coordinate 1,388,014 of SJYQ01000836.1, read as the reverse complement.
ATCATTCTACTTTCTTTCAGTTTTGTGAACAACAATCTTACTCCAAATGGGGTGAAACTAGATTTGCTGTTGATTTCGAGCTGTTTCTTCAACTGAACATTTTAGCAGGGATCCAGTTATGCTGCTCACTCAATGGACTGCAGTGAAAAACATAACACTCAAAGACAGAGCAATGAAAATAACATGGGAGTCAAGCCTGCGTGTTAAGTCACTCAGTCATGTCCAAATCTCTATGACCCCATGGACTGCAGCCCGCCAGACTCCTCTCTCCATTGTCTTCTCCAGGCAAGAATACTGGAGCAGGTTACCATTTCCTAGTCCAAGGGGTCTTCCCCACCCAGGCCTATTACTAAATGCTGGGAGATAGTGGGGCAGTGGGATGTAGGGAGAGGCCTCTGAAACAACTTCACAAAGCAGAAACTGATCACCTCCCCAAATGAGATTACAGTGAAGTTACAAACAGGAAAATAAAGCCATCTACCAAAATGGATGAAACTGCATCTTAAAGAATATGTGTGTAAAAGGAAATCTTTTACTCAGGAATATTTGAATGATTGGATCAAGTCAATACTTGTCAGCAGTCTCTTACTCAAGGACAAAGGTTGTGACTCAGTACTTGATAGAGAAATACAAAAGTAAGCTTTTGGCATCTTTTTGTTGAGTTGTATGATTGGTGTGCATATCCTCTAAAGGCAGGAACTGACGTATTTTTGTATTCCCTGCTCAGAAATTCCCTTGCCAGTATTCCATGCTAAATACACATTTGGTATTTGGGGGAAATATGGACATTATAAGCATACAGACTTGAGTGCCTACCCTGACCTCAGTCAGCACTAGACATATCCATATTTACAAGTTCCTTAAGCATTCTGAGGTTGATTTCCTTCATTTCTGAATAATAATATATAGGTTAAAGGTTTGTTGCAAGGAGTAAATAATGTGACAATTGTGCAATAATGCTTTAGTGTCTCTTAATATAATGCTTAAGATTGATGATATTGAATAAATATTAGTTCTATTCTTTTCTTCCCTTTATGATTCCTGATTATACTTAATTCATGATTTCCTGTGAAAACTCAGTGACTGGCATTAACATCCCTGATTTTGGCCCAGGACAGTCCTCCATTACTGATTCTTGGTTCCTAACTCTAGGCCTCACATACTTGCTCTATAGCCATGATCCCCTCCCTTCCCCACCCCACCCCAGAATCCTTCATTTCCAGGACATGTACTCTAGAAGTTCTTTCACCACTCTGTCTATCCTTACTCGCTCCAAGTTCCTCTCCATTTTCGATCCAAACATCTGGGTCCTGACATTATGACAGGTCCTGGCCTTTAACTTCCCATTTCTCACATTGCTTAGTGTCTTTATGACCTGCTCTGGGAATGTCTTTCTTTATCAACTCCATTCCACATCCAAAACTGTCTTTAAAGTGCAGTTCAAACATTACTTCTTCCAGAAAGGCAACTCTCATCTTAGAAACAAAGAACGACTTAATCCTAAATTGACATCGGGAAAGTGACCCATTCCCAAGTCTTAGATGTGTCATTGTTGCTGATGTGCTTGTTGCCTCGCACTAGGTAGGCAGCATCATCCAGGGAAGACCTCTCGGACTTTGAAGCTTGGATGATTAGAGATTAAATCCAGAATCAGCAATCCTGTGTAACACTGGGCCAGTTACTTCACTTCCTTGTGACTTAATTTCCTTGTAACTGAAATCGAAAGAACGCTTACCTTAGAGTGTCTCTCTGAGGATTAGAGATGATACAGATGAAACATCTAGAGTTCCTGAGATAAAATAAGTCCCTCTTCAGTGATTATTGTTGTTAATGGATCTGTGTGTGTGTGTGTTATTACTTCTCATATTACCTTGCATTTGTCCGTAATGTTTAATCAATGTTGAATTCGTTATAATTTCTCAGAGTGAGACTTTTACTTGTATCCTTTTTGTAAATCCAACTCTTGTCTTCCCTGATTAAATACCTAATATATTGTTGCTATGCATATATTA
>SJYQ01000836.1:1332187-1359916 GCA_006410935.1 Redunca redunca | reverse complement strand
AAAAAAAAAAAAAAAAAAACAGGATTCTATCAGGAAGAATGAAGGTGGGAGCTATATACCAACAGTGTGGATCATATCGAGGAAATGCATAAAAAGATAGGGGTAGTAAGGCTAGGAAGAGTGGGAGATGTTACCATGCCTACCGTGAAGAGTCAAGGGCAGAGAGAAAAGGCTCTATAGCCTGGGCTACCTGTTAGGAGTTGTTCCCTTTCATACAGCAAGGTAGTCAGTCCACTACAATTCTGTGGGGAAGAGCCAGGGAAATAAATGCCTCAGCCTAACTCCCCTTCTTCTCTCTAGTCTCCTCTATTGACAGAACCCACCCAGGAGACAGAGCATGAAACTCAATAACTCATTCAATGCATCTGCCTCCAGAGACACAGAGTAGGAGTGTAGAGTTTGAGGAAGACAGAAGTCATCTATCAAAACTTTTTTGTGTGTTTTTTTCTTTAAATATGAATTTATTTATTTTAATTGGAGGCTAAATACTTTATAATATTGTAGTGGTTTTGCCTTACATTGACATGAATCCACCATGGGTGTACATGTGTTCCCCATCCTGAACCCCCTTCCCACCTCCCTCCCCATCCCATCCCTCTGGGTAATCCCAGTACACCAGCCCTGAGCACCCTGTCTCATGCATCACATCTGGATTGGTGATTCATTTCACATATGATAATATACATGTTTCAATGCCATTCTCCCAAATCATCCCTCCCTCGCCCTCTCCCACAGAGTCCAAAGACTGTTCTATACATCTGTGTCTCTTTTACTGTCTCACATATAGGGTTATCATTACCATCTTTCTAAATTCCATATATATGCATTAGTATACTGCATTGGTGTTTTTCTTTCTGGCTTACTTCACTCTGTGTAATAGGCTCCAGTTTCATCCACCTCATTAGAACTGATTCAAATGTATTCTTTTTAATGGCTGAGTAATATTCCATTGGGTGTATGTACCAGTTTTCTTATCCATTCGTCTCTGATGGACATCTAGGTTGCTTCCATGTCCTGGCTATTATAAACAGTGCTGCAATGAACACTGGGGTACACGTGTCTCTTCCAATCCTGGTTTCCCAGCAGTGGGATTGCTGGGTCATAAGGCAGTTCTATTTCCAGTTTTTTAAGGAGTCTCCACACTGTTCTCCATAGTGGCTGTACTAGTTTGCATTCCCACCACCAGTGTAAGAGGGTTCCCTTTTCTCCACACCCTCTCCAGCATTTATTGCTTGTAGACTTTTGGATAGCAGCCATTCTGACTGGCGTGAAATGGTACCTCACTGTGGTCTTGATTTGCATTTCTCTGATAATGAGTGATGTTGAGCATCTTTTCATGTGTTTGTTAGCTATCTGTATGTCTTTTTTTTAATTTTTATTTTAACTTATTTTACTTTACAATACTGTATTGGTTTTGCCATACATTGACATGAATCCACCACGGGTGTACATGAGTTCCCAAACATGAACCCCCTCCCACCTCCCACCCCATAACATCTCTCTGGGTCATCCCCGTGAACCAGCCCCAAGCATCCTGCATCCTGCATCCTGCATCAGACATAGACTGGCGATTCGTTTCTTACATGATAGTATACGTGTTTCAATGTCATTCTCCCATCTCATCCCACCCTCTCCCTCTCCCCCAGAGTCCAAAAGTCCGCTCTACACATCTGAGTCTCTTTTGTTGTCTTGCATACAGGGTCATCATCACCATCTTTCTAAATTCCATATATATGCGTTAGTATAGTGTATTGGTGTTTTTCTTTCTGGCTTACTTCACTCTGTATAATAGGCTCCAGTTTCATCCACCTCATTAGAACTGATTCAAATGTATTCTTTTTAATGGCTGAGTAATACTCCATTGTGTATATGTACCACAGCTTTCTTATCCATTCATCTGCTGATGGACATCTAGGTTGTTTCCATGTTCTGGCTATTATAAACAGTGCTGCGATGAACATTGGGGTACATGTGTCTCTTTCTATTCTGGTTTCCTCGGTGTGTATGCCCAGCAGTGGGATTGCTGGGTCATAAGGCAATTCTATTTGCAATTTTTTAAGGAATCTCCACACTGTTCTCCATAGTGGCTGTACTAGTTTGCATTCCCACCAACAATGTAAAAGGGTTCCCTTTTCTCCACACCCTCTCCAGCATTTATTGCTTGCAGACTTCTGGATCGCAGCCATTCTGACTGGTGTGAAGTGGTACCTCATTGTGGTTTTGATTTGCATTTCTCTGATAATGAGTGATGTTGAGCATCTTTTCATGTGTTTGTTAGCCATCCGTATGTCTTCTTTGGAGAAATGTCTATTTAGGTCTTTGGCCCATTTTTTGATTGGGTCATTTATTTTTCTGGAATTGAGCTGCAGGAGTTGCTTGTATATTTTTGAGATTAGTTGTTTGTCAGTTGCTTCATTTGCTATTCTTTTCTCCCATTCAGAAGGCTGTCTTTTCACCTTGCTTATAGTTTCCTTTGTTGTGCAGAAGCTTTTAATTTTAATTAGATACCATTTGTTTATTTTGGCTTTAATTTCCAGAATTCTGGGGGGTGGATCATAGAGGATCCTGCTGTGATTTATGTCGGAGAGTGTTTTGCCTATGTTCTCCTCTAGGAGTTTTATAGTTTCTGGTCTTACATTTAGATCTTTAATCTATTTTGAGTTTATTTTTGTGTATGGTATTAGAAAGTGATCTAGTTTCATTCTTTTACAAGTGGTTGGCAAGTTTTCCCAGCACCACTTGTTGAAGAGATTGTCTTTAATCCATTGTATATTCTTGCCTCCTTTGTCAAAGATAAGGTGTCCATATGTGTGTGGATTTATCTCTGGGCTTTCTATTTTGTTCCACTGATCTATATTTCTGTCTTTGTGCCAGTACCATACTGTCTTGATGACTCTGGCTTTGTAGTAAAGTCTGAAGTCAGGCAAGTTGATTCCTCCAGTTCCATTCTTCTTTCTTAAGATTGCTTTGGCTATTCGAGGTTTTTTGGATTTCCATATAAATCTTGAAATTATTTGTTCTAGTTCTGTGAAAAATACTGCTGGTAGCTTGATAGGGATTGCATTGAATTTGTAGATTGCTTCGGGTAGTATACTCATTTTCACTATATTGATTCTTCTGATCCGTGAACATGGTATATTTCTCCATCTATTAGTGTCCTCTTTGATTTCTTTCATCAGTGTTTTATAATTTTCTGTATATAGGTCTTTAGTTTCTTTAGTTAGATATATTACTAGGTATTTTATTCTTTTTGTTGCAGTGGTGAATGGGACTGTTTCCTTAATTTGTCTTTCTGTTTTCTCATTATTAGTGTATAGGCATGCAAGGGATTTCTGTGTGGTACTTTTATATCCTGCAACTTTACTATATTCATTGATTAGCTACAGTAATTTTCTGGTGGAGTCTGTAGGGTTTTCTATGTAGAGGATCATATCATAGACAAACAGTGAGAGTTGTACTTCTTCTATTCCAATCTGTATTCCTTTTATTTATTTATTTTCCTGCTCTGATTGCTGTGGCCAAAACTTCCAAAACTATGTTGAAAAGTAGTGGTGAGAGTGGGCCCCCTTGTCTTGTTCCTTACTTTAGGGGAAATGCTTTTAATTTTTTGCCATTGAGGATAATGTTTGCTGTGGGTTTGTCAAATATAGCTTTTATTATGTTGAGGTATGTTCCTTCTATTCCTGCTTTCTGGAGGGTTTTTATCATAAATGGATGTTAATTTTGTCAAAGGCTTTCTCTGTATCTATTGAAATAATCATATGGTTTTTATCTTTCAATTTGTTAATGTGTGTATTACGTTGATTGATTTGTGAATATTGAAGAATCCTTGCATCCCTGGGATAAAGCCCACTTGGTCATGATGTATGATCTTTTTAATATGTTGTTCGATTCTGTTTGCTAGAATTTTGTTAAGGAATTTTGCATCTATGTTCATCAGTGATATTGGCCTGTAGTTTTCTTTTTTTTTTTTGGTGGAATCTTTGTATGGTTTTGGTGTTAGGGTGATGGTGGCCTCATAAAGTGAGTTTGTAAGTTTACCTTCCTCTGCAATTTTCTGGAAGAGTTTGAGTAGGATAGGTGTTAGCTTTTCTCTAAATTTTTAGTAGAATTCAACTGTGAAGTCGTCTGGTCCTGGACTTTTGTTTGCTGGAAGATTTCTGATCACAGTTTCAATTTCTGTGTTTGTGATGGGTCTGTTAAGATTTTCTATTTCTTCCTGGTTCAGTTTTGTAAAGTTGTACTTTTCTAAGAATTTGTCCATTTCTTTCAAGTTGTACATTTTATTGGCATATAATTGCTGATAGTAGTTTCTTATGATCCTTTGTATTTCTGTGTTGTCTGTGTGATTTCTCCATTTTCATTTCTAATTTTGTTGATTTGATTCTTCTTCCTTTGTTTCTTGATGAATCTGGCTAATGGTTTGTCAATTTTATTTAACTTCTCAGAGAACCAGCTTTTGGCTTTGTTGATTTTTGCCATGGTCCCTTTTGTTTCTTTTGCATTTATTTCTGCCCTAATTTTTAAGATTTCTTTCCTTCTAACCCTGGGATTCTTCATTTCTTCCTTTTCTAGTGCTTTAGGTGTAAAGTTAGGTTATTTATTTGACTTTTTTTCTTGTTTCTTGAGGTAAACCTGTATTGCTATGAATCTTCCCCTTAGCATTGCGTTTACAGTGTCCCATAGGTGTTGGGTTGTTGTGTTTTCAATTGAAGAAGAAGGTATAACAATTATTAATATATAGGCACCCAACATGGGAGCACCACAATATGTAAGACAAATGATAACAAGTATGAAATGGGAAATTAACAATAACACAATAATAGCGAGGGACTTTAATACCCCACTCACACCTATGGATAGATAAACTAAACAGAAAATTAACAAGGACACACAAACCTTAAGTGTAACAATAGACCGGTTAGACCTAACTGATATCTATAGATCATTTTACCCCAAAACAATGAATTTCAACTTTTTGTCAAGTGCACTTGGATCCTTCTCCAGGATAGATCACATCCTGGGCCATAAATCTAGCCTTGGTAAATTCAAAAAAATGAAATCATTCCAAGCATCTTTTCTGATCACAATGCAGTAAGATTAGATGTCAATTACAGGAGAAAAACTATTAAAAATTCCAACATATGGAGGCTGAAAAACACGCTGCTGAATATCACAAAAACGTTAACTGAACACCTATCCTGTTCCACGTGTATGATAAGCAATTGGCATGAATCAAACAGGGACTCAGAATGGCAACAATGGAATGAACATATTTTCCATTACACACCCAGAAAGAGATAGCAGCACTGTTTGTAAATATGCTGTGAGGTAAAATGATATAGGAAATGCCCAAGATTGAGTGGAGGAAGCATGGAGAAATAGTGGTCAAATACTGTGAATTGGAGGAAAGGGGAGATTCCCCACACCTGTGAAGGGGGTGGAGGTTTCATTTCTTTTTGTAAATTATAAAGATCCACACTGAACCCAGTTTTAACTCTGTCAGGAAATGTATTATACATTTATTAGCTCTGTCTCAGGATGGGGGAGGGGAACGTTGCATACTGTACCTTGGGTTGTTAATGCTTAAGCTCCCAGCCATCACAAAGACCCCTACACCCAAGCTTGACACAGAAATAGCAGGGCTGCTCATGTTTGAATGGATCATGTGGACTTAAACATTGAGCATCTAACACTACAGTGAGTTTGGGAGTTAAAGTTTTCCTTCTTTCCAGCCACAAAATTAGACTCAGACTCTTGGGGAACATTTATCTGTAACCAGAGGCAGAGAAGAACAAATATGAAGGAAAATGACTGCCTCAGTATTCTAGATGATGACTGTTAGTAGACTGAGATTAATTTTTATTTAGAAAAATAATATGACATTTCTTATACCCAACTGTGAGGGAATAAATCAATATCCTCAGTGCTTAGATCATTTGCTTTATCATATCAACTTTGTGAAGGAAGAATTGCTATCTCTCTTTTTATCAATAATGAACGTATGTTTAAAGAGTTCCCACAATTTGGCTATGATCATGGGACTTGTACTTGGGACAATGTGCTCCAGGGTCTCTGCTCTCAATCACTTTCCTATTTTACTCAGAATTGACTTGGATAGGGGTTTCTTCTCCAGGCAACACAGAGCACTCTGTACAACACACCTCATAATTCCATTGGATAGTATTTGCTGCTACTGGTATTTGCTGCTTTAAATAAATAGCAACATAACAGAGTTTATAGCCACCATCCCAGGATCACCCCAGCTGATACTTATATTTTATTTCTACAAAATAGCCAAAACTGCCATCACCACTCCCCATTACCATTTTCTAGACAAGAAAACCAAATTTTAAATAAAAACAGAAATAAAGAAGGTAAAAAGAAAAGTTACCTAACTTAAGGAACCAGGATAAAGGCTAAAAGATTTCAACTCCTAGTTCAGTATTCCAACCTCTCTTTGCTTTACACACAATAATTTTTTAAATCACAAACCAAAACATTGGTTTCTTATTTCTAGAGTACAGATAGTGATTCAGTGTTTGTGTAATGAGACTGAAAAGGCAAAGAGCTCTTTATGTATCAGTGTGAGAATGCCAACACACTGCTAATGGACGCTAGAGAATGGGCAAATGTCAGACAAGGATCAGTGACTTTGAGGATCACTTACCTTTTCAATATGGATCCAAATCCTTAGTACAAACTTCTTTTATGCCATTTCTGTCATAACACTGCTCAATTCCATCAAAAAAGTGAAGGAATGGCAAGATTTCTAGTTCCTACTAGGACCACAATTCCCACCTTAAATGCTACATCTGTAACATAAGACTTTTCTTCTGGTCTGTATTATTACAGCCTGAAGACCCTTCTCTTTTCACCTTCTCTGATCTGCCTCTTTTTGGGTTACTCATCTTAATTGATGCCATTGTTAATCCCTCAGTTTCCCAAGAACAAAATTTGAGTGGTCACCCTTGAAACTTATTTTCCGTGACCCCTCAGAGCCATTGTCAGCTCTAGTCTATTTTTGAAATGACCATTAAATCAAACCCTTCTATCCTTTTCCCACCATCATCATTGTAGGTGGCACTAGTGATAAAGAACCTGCCTGCCCAATACAGGAGCTGAAGAAAAGTAGGTTCATTCTCTGGATTGCGAAGATCCCCTGGAGGAAGGCATGACAACCCACTCTAGTATTCTTGCTTGGGGAATCAAGAGGAGCCTGGTGGGCTATTGTTCATAGCATCACAAAGAGTCTGACATGACCAAAGCTACTTAGCATGCATGCACAATCCAATATTATATCTTCTCTCGCTTGACCTTGGCTGACTCTGTTTGTTCTCTTTACCTAAGTCCCACTCTAATTTATTATATATGCTCCTACCAGAGTTACTTTCATAAAACAAAATTTTGATGACATCAACTTCCTTGCTTAAAAATGTGTTCAGTGATATTCACCTATTTGTTAAAACCTAGATTCCTGGGAATAGCCCACAAGCCCTTCACAATCTGATGCCAACTTGCCTTACCAGCCCTATCTCTTCCCATCCTCTGTCCTCTGCTTATATTCTCATCCCAATAACTTCCCTTAAGTCCTTGATTGCATAATTCTGTGCGTTTGCACATGCCATTCACTCTGCCTTCACTTTTTTCTTTGCCTAAATTCTCCAAAATTTTCTTTGAAACAAGCTGCAATATCATCTCCCTGGTGAAATTTTCTGACTCTGTAAGCATGTTAGTCAGTCATGTGTCAGGATTATAGCAGTACTTTGGCATGCAACTAGGGGTAACAGCTGGAATTTAACCCATGTTTATGGTGGGATCCAGCTATATCTTGGCAAGCCTGGCAGCCTGGAAAGGAAAATCTATGGAAGCTGTTTGCATGCAAGGCCAGGTGCCTTACAACTGTCAAACCCAGACTCTGACCAGATCCAATTTGAGGGTCGGGGGTAGGCGGTGATGTGAACACAACATTGTTGTGTTTCTCAGGCTTCCCCTGGTTCATCACTACTTTAAACTGCTATCTAAATCTTTGGGAATTAAGGTTGCATGAGGTGAGGTGAGGTGAAGTCGCTCAGTCGTGTCCAACTCTTTGTGACCCCGTGGACTGTAGCATACCAGGCTTCTCCATCCATGGGATTCTCCAGGCAAGAATACTGGAGTGGGTTACCATTTCCTTCTCCAGGGGACCTTCCCGACCCAGGGATTGAACCCGGGTTTCCCGCATTGGAAGCAGTTGCATAGAAAAATACAAGGTTATCTCGTTGACAGTTATGTGGGCCACCAAAATCATGGCTCACAGATGGTTTGATCTTAACCACAAAAAGCAAAGTCATTTTCCTTAGAATTGTATAGAAGCAGCTTTATGGTTCACTTATTTGACTCTAGAAGCTAGAAGCAGCTTTAGAAGTTGCAGTGTTAAAAGTGTCCATTTCCTGTCTCTCTGTGGTAGCGATGGGGAGCAGAGGAAGAGAAAGATAGGCCTCGAAAACCCACCCCATGAGGCTGTAGGACAAAAAGAGGTTTCAGCTGAAATTACCCCTGAAGGGTACTGAAGCAAGAAATAAGTGAGGACTGCCAGAATAGTTCCAAAAGGTTATCAAGAAACCCAAATAAGATACACCTTAGGCAATTTCATCCCTTACTTTAACACTTGTTCATGTGTCTTCTCTGTGCATTCACCATTCCAGATGCCAAGGACATGGCAGAGCACAAAAGGTGAAGATAAGTAATAACCCCACAAGGACAGAAAAGTTCCATTTCTGATGTCAGTGGGTGCAATGAAAAAACAAAGGGTCTGCTGTAATAGAGGACAGGAACAGAATGTGTATTGTTGAGGAAAGGTCATTTGAGCTCAAACCTGAAAAAAGTAAAAAAAAAAAAAAAGATCAACCATGTGACTAACTTAAGAACATTCCAAGTATAGAGAACAGTCAAGTTCAAAGACCTTAAGATAATAATAAGCTTGACATTTCACAGACTAGAAAGAAGGTCACTGTAGAAACTAGTGGTCAAGAGAGAGTTGTATGGGATGACTCATGGAGATAAACAGATATTGAGTCATGTAGGAACTTCCAGAGCACGTTTAGGACCTTGGACTGCATTCTGGGTATAACGGGAGGCTATTGGAGGTTTTAGCTGGGAATGGACATGATCTGAATTTTGTTTTTAAAGATTCACTGGAGTAGCCATCATGGTCAACAAAAGAGTCCGAAACGCAGTACTTGGATGCAATCTCAAAAACGACAGAATGATCTCTGTTCGTCTCCAAGGCAAACCATTCAATATCACAGTTATCCAAGTCTATGCCCCAACCAGTAAAGCAGAAGAAGCTGAAGTTGAACAGTTCTATGAAGACCTACAAGGCTTTTTAGAACTAACACCCAAAAAAGATGTCCTTTTCATTATAGGGGACTGGAATGCTAAAGTAGGAAGTCAAGAAACACCTGGATTAACAGGCAAATTTGGCCTTGGAATGCGGAATGAAGCAGGGCAAAGACTAATAGAGTTTTTCCAAGAAAATGCACTGGTCATAGCAAACACCCTCTTCCAACAACACAAGAGAAGACTCTACACTTGCACATCACCAGATGGTCAACACCAAAATCAGATTGATTATATTCTTTGCAGCCAAAGATGGAGAAGCTCTATACAGTCAACAAGAACAAGACCAGGAGCTGACTGTGGCTCAGATCATGAACTCCTTATTACCAAATTTAGACTCAAGTTGAAGAAAGTAGGGAAAACCGCTGGACCATTCAGGTATGACCTCAATCAAATCCCTTATGATTATACAGTGGAAGTGAGAAATAGATTTAAGGGGGCCTAGATCTGATAGATAGAGTGCCTGATGAACTATGGAATGAGGTTCGTGACATTGTACAGGAGACGGGGATCAAGACCATCCCCTTGGAAAAGAAATGCAAAAAAGCAAAATGGCTGTCTGGGGAGGCCTACAAATAGCTGTGAAAAGAAGAGAGGTGAAAAGCAAATGAGAAAAGGAAATATACAAGCATCTGAATGCAGAGTTCCAAAGAATAGCAAGGAGAGATAAGAAAGCCTTCTTCAGCGATCAATGCAAAGAAATAGAGGAAAACAACAGAATGGGAAAGACTAGAAATCTCTTCAAGAAAATTAGAGATACCAAGGGAACATTTCATGCAAAGATGGGCTTGATAAAGGACAAAAATGGTATGGACCTAACAGAAGCAGAAGATATTAAGAAGAGGTGGCAAGAATACACGGAAGAACTGTACAAAAAAGATCTTCACGATCCAGATAATCACGATGGTGTGATCACTAATCTAGAGCCAAACATCTTGGAATGTGAAGTCAAGTGGGCCTTAGAAAGCATCACTATGAACAAAGCTAGTGGAGGTGATGGAATTCCAGTGGAGCTATTTCAAATCCTGAAAGATGATGCTGTGAAAATGCTGCACTCAATATGCCAGCAAATTGGGAAAACTCAGCAGTGGCCACAGGACTGGAAAAGGTCAGTTTTCTATTCAATCCCAAAGAAAGGCAATGCCAAAGAATGCTCAAACTACCACACAATTGTACTCATCTCACATGCTAGTAAAGTAATGCTCAAAATCCTCCAAGCCAGGCTTCAGCAATACATGAACCGTGAACTTCCTGATGTTCAAACTGGTTTTAGAAAAGGCAGAGGAACCAGACATCAAATTGCCAACATCCGCTGGATTGTGGAAAAAGCAAGAGAGTTCCAGAAAAACATCTATTCCTGCTTTATTGACTATGGAAAGAGATGGGAATACCAGACCACCTAACCTGCCTCTTGAGAACTCTGTATGCAGGTCCAGAAGCAACAGTTAGAACTGGACATGGAACAACAAACTGGTTTCAAATAGGCAAAGGAGTACGTCAAGGCTCTATATTGTCACCCTGCTTATTTAACTTCTATGCAGAGTACATCATGAGAAACCCTGGACTGGAAGAAACACAAGCTGGAATCAAGACTGCCGGGAGAAATCTCAATAACCTCAGATATGCAGATGATACCACCCTTATGGCAGAAAGTGAAGAGGAACTAAAAAGCCTCTTGATGAAAGTAAAAGAGGAGAGTGAAAAAGTTGGCTTAAAGCTCAACATTCAGAAAACGAAGATCATGGCATCTGGTCTCATCACTCCATGGGAAATAGATGGAGAAACAGTGGACAAAGTGTCAGACTTCATATTTTTGGGCTCCAAAATCACTGCAGATGGTGACTGCAGCCATGAAATTCAAAGATGCTTACTCCTTGGAAGAAAAGTTATGACCAACCTAGATAGTATATTCAAAAGCAGAGACATTACTTTGCTGACTAAGGTCCATCTAGTCAAGGCTATGGTTTTTCCTGTGGTCATGTATGGATGTGAGAGTTGGACTGTGAAGAAGGCTGAGCGCCAAAGAATTGATGCTTTTGGACTGTGGTGTTGGAGATCCAACCAGTCCATTCTAAATGAGATCAGCCCTGGGATTTCTTTGGAAGGATTGATGCTAAAGCTGAAACTCCAGTACTTTGGCCACCTCATGCGAACAGCTGACTCATTAGAAAAGACTCTGATGTTGCGAGGGATTGGGGGCAGGAGGAGAAGGGGACGTCCGAGGATGAGATGGCTGGATGGCATCACAGACTCGATGAACATGAGTCTGAGTGAACTCCGGGAGTTGGTGATGAACAGGGAGGCCTGATGTCCTGCGATTCATGGGGTCACAAAGAGTTGGACACGACTGACTGACTGAAGTGAACTGAACTGATAACATTTCAGCAGAGAATGTGATGTGGAGGGAAGAGGCAGCAGAAGCGGAAGCAGAGAGACTAGTGTAGAGGCTACTGCAGTATTTCAGACAAACAATGGTGTGTGTTCAGATAGAGACAGGAGTGGGAAAGGGAGAAAAACATGGTGGACTTGAAACATATTTTTCAGATATGATAGACAGGATTGGCAGGTACACGGATATCAGGGTGGAAAAGGCTGCAGAATAATAAAACATAGCATGGTTTATGGTTAGAGCAACTCTGAGAGAAATGACTGTTGGAAAGGGAAGAACTGGAAGCAACAGTGTATTGGAAGAGGAGGAAAATTGGGCTGTTAATTTTGTGACCTACTAGAAATCCAGAGGACTTTTCAGGTAGGCAATTGGATTAAAAAAAAAAATTCTGAAGGAACAGGATAAAGTTTCATGGGTGCCAAGTTTAGGAGCCATCAGACAATCATGGGTATTTAATAAAAATAGTTCTAGAACTATGTAAGGGAGAACTGGGGAAGTAAACAGGTTCCTCAACCACATATGGGAGTGTTATTTGTCAGGTAACATTAATGGTTCTTGAAGTGAAATTCACTCAGTTGTGTCCATCTCTTTGCCACCTCGTGAGCTGTAGTCCATGGAATTCTCTAGGCCAGAATACTAGCATGGGTAGCCTTTCCTTTATCCAGGGGATCTTCCCAACCCAGGGATCAAACCCAGGTCTTCCACATTGCAGGCAGCTTCTTTACCAGGTGAGCCACAAGGGAAGCCCTAATGTTTCCTAGAGACACTTAACAGGGAATGCTCATTAAGAACTGAAGGAGATGTATGTGGTACCAAGCCATAAAGAACAGAGGACCAAAGCCAGAAAATGTTATCAAATCTGTTTTCATTCTGCTTCCCTAACTTGTGACGTTATAGCTCCAGAATATTCCACCTGCTTTTCCTTGAAGATGCAACATTTTGTTCAGTCTTTGAACTTCTATGGCATCTCCTTTTGTGATTATAGTAACACTATCTAGGCAGAATTGGAAAAAATTCAGTAGTTATTTAATGAGCAACTTGTGATTCAAGAAGGATACATATAGAACAGTAAAATTTCTTGTTAAGGTATTAATTTCTAAAGCCAAAAAGGCAAAATTTCAATAACCAAAAATTATTCTTGAAAATCTCCTAAATTGCCCATATGAAACAGAATAAATGGTTTTAGATACCAATACTGTACAGATTCCCATAAAGTCCAAAGCAGAATACTTTTCCTCTAACACTAACAGATTGATACAGTTATACCAGATGAAGCTGTACAGTGTACCCCAAAATAGCAGAGGTAGAATTAAACTCATAAATGTTCAAAGGATGTATGAAACGATTCCACATTATCTAGTCCTGGTTTAAGAGTCTTTGTGGTCAGATATTCAGATAATAAAGGAGATTTTTCCAGTAATGATGGGGAGGAGTTTTATATAGTAAGCTGTCAAGAATCGTAAGACACAGAAATGAGGCTGCTGAGAATATGTGTCTGGTTCAGGACCAAATATTGAATTTGCATATTACTGAACTTGCTTCATGCTCAGTCGTTCAGTCATGTCTGACTCTTTGAGACCCAATGAACTGTAGCCCACCAGACTCCTCTGTCCTTAGGAAATTTCCAAGCAAGAATATCTCTTAGAGTAGGTCACCATACCATACTCCAGGGGATCTTTCTGACCCAGGGATCAAACCCATGTCTCTTGGGTCTCCTGCATTGACAGGCAGATTCTTTACCACTGTGCCACCTGGGAAGCTGTGAATTTGGTGAATAACAGAATGCTTTCTAGTCTGCAAGCAGTCTGATAAGAGAGACAGATTTGCAACTAGCACAGTTAGTGAGTTGCTGCATATTTTATCAGTCTGCAAATCTGTCTGCCCTACCAGACTACTACTTCCTGTCCACTTACACTAAAAACTCAGCATACAGAGAACATTCAGTAAGTAAATTATACTCCCATGGCTGTGGAAGGACTTTCCCACTTCAGCTTATTTGTCATGACTCCCAATAAAACTTGAGACCCTTGCTTATTTCTTATACTCTTATTCATTTGCTTTTTGGCCTGGTGGCCCAATATCCTTGGAGCTCTCCATGACAAAGTCAGCCAGGCCTCAGCACCTTGGCCTTTCTCCCAGAAGGGCTAGTCCAGAAGCTACCGAGGGTGCTTTTTTATCTTAAGCCCACTGTTGCTCTTGGATTTACTCTGGTTTAAGAATGTTCCTATTATCCCTTTGGATAAGCTTTTCTCCCTCTATTCCAAGCGCAGCCAAGAGCTACCCCATGTCCGAGGTCAGGGGCAGCGGCCTAGAGTGCCAGGCTGCAATGGCGCAGAAATGGCTACGAGGAGCCATCCAGCATCTGAGGCCAGGGGCAGCATCCGAGGCCAGGACAACGACTGGGAGCAGCAACCCCATGCCCAAGGCTAGGGGCGGCGGCTGGGAAGGGCAACCCCACATCCAAGGAGTGGTGGTTGTGCGGGTGCAGGAGGGCCTAGAGGAGCCACTCCACATTGAAGGTCAGGAAGGGTGGCGGGAGGAGATACCCCTCATCCAAGGTAAGGAACATCAGCTGTGCTTTGCTGGAGCAGCTGTGAAGAGATACCCCATGCCCAAGGTAAGAGAAACCCAAGTAAGATGGTAGGTGTTGCAAGAGGGCATCAGAGGGCAGACACAATAAAACCATACTCACAGAAAACTAGTCAATTTAATCACACTAGGACCACAGCCTTGTCTAACTCAATGAAACTAAGCCATGCCCGCCAGGCAACCCAAGACGGGTGGGTCATGGTGGAGAGGTCTGACAGATTGTGGTCCACTGGAGAAGGGACTGGCAAACCACTTCAGTATTCTTGCCTTGAGAACCCCATGAACAATATGAAAAGGCAAAACGATAGGATACTGAAAGAGGAACTCCCCAGGTCAGTAGGTGCCCAATATGCTACTGGAGGTCAGTGGAGAAATAACTCCAGAAAGAATGAAGACTTGGAGCCAAAGCAAAAACAGTACCCAGCTGTGGATGTGACTGGTGATAGAAGCAAGGTCTAATGCTGTAAAGAGCAATTTTACATAGGAACCGGGAATGTCAGGTCCATGAATCAAGGAAAATTGGAAATGGTCAAACAGGAGATGGCAAGAGTGAACGTCGACATTCTAGGAATCAGTGAACTAAAATGGACTGGAATGGGTGGATTTAACTCAGATGACCATTATATCTACTGCGGGCAGGAATCCCTCAGAAGAAATGGAGTAGCCATCATGGTTAACAGAAGAGTCCGAAATGCAGTACTTGGGTGCAATCTCAAAAACGACAGAATGATCTCTGTTCGTTTCCAAGGCAAACCATTCAATATCACAGTAATCCAAGTCTATGCCCCAATCAGTAACGCTGAAGAAGCTGAAGTTGAACGGTTCTATGAAGACCTACAAGACTTTTTTAGAACTAACACCCAAAAATGATGTCCTTTTCATTATAGGGGACTGGAATGCTAAAGTAGGAAGTCAAGAAACACCTGGATTAACAGGCAAATTTGGCCTTGGAATGCAGAATGAGGCAGGGCAAAGTCTAATAGAGTTTTTCCAAGAAAATGCACTGGTCATAGCAAACACCCTCTTCCAACAACACAAGAGGAGACTCTACACATGGACATCACCAGATGGTCAACACCAAAATCAGATTGATTATATTCTTTGCAGCCAAAGATGGAGAAGCTCTATACAGTCAACAAAAACAAGACCAGGAGCTGACTGTGGCTCAGATCATGAACTCCTTATTACCAAATTCAGACTGAAATAGAAGAAAACAGGGAAAACTGCTAGACCATTCAGGTATGACCTCATCAAATCCCTTATGATTATACAGTGGAAGTGAGAAATAGATTTAAGGGGGCCTAGATCTGATAGATAGAGTGCCTGATGAACTACGGAATGAGGTTCGTGATATTGTACAGGAGACAGGGATCAAGACCATCCCCATGGGAAAGAAATGCAAAAAAGCAAAATGGCTGTCTGGGGAAGCCTTACAAACAGCTGTGAAAAGAAGAGAAGCGAAAAGCCAAGGAGAAAAGGAAAGATACAAACATCTGAATGCAGAGTTCCAAAGAATAGCAAGGAGAGATAAGAAAGCCTTCTTCAGTGATCAATGCAAAGAAATAGAGGAAAACAACAGAATGGGAAAGACTAGAAATCTCTTCAAGAAAATTAGAGATACCAANCCTGGACTGGAAGAAACACAAGCTGGAATCAAGACTGCTGGGAGAAATCTCAATAACCTCAGATATGCAGATGACACCACCCTTATGGCAGAAAGTAAAGAGGAACTAAAAAGCCTCTTGATGAAAGTAAAAGAGGAGAGTGAAAAAGTTGGCTTAAAGCTCAACATTCAGAAAATGAAGATCATGTCATCCGGTCCTATCACTCCATGGGAAATAGATGGAGAAACAGTGGAAAAAGTGTCAGACTTCATATTTTTGGGCTCCAAAATCACTGCAGATAGTGACTGCAGCCATGAAATTAAAAGACGCTTACTCCTTGGAAGAAAAATTATGACCAACCTAGATAGCATATTCAAAAGCAGAGACATTACTCTGCCAACAAAGGTCCATCTAGTCAAGGCTATGGCTTTTCCAGTAGTCATGTACGGATGTGAGAGTTGGACTGTGAAGAAGGCTGAGCACTGAAGAACTGATGCTTTTGAACTGTAGTGTTGGAGAAGACTCTTGAGAGTCCCTTGGACTGCAAGGAGATCCAACCAGTCCATTCTGAAGGAGATCAGCCCTGGGATTTCTTTGGAAGGAATGATGCAGAAGCTGAAACTTCAGTACTTTGGCCACCTCATGTGAAGAGTTGACTCATTGGAACAGGAGGAGAAGGGGACGACCGAGGATGAGATGGCTGGATGGCATCACTGACTCAATGAACATGAGTCTGAGTGAACTCTGGGAGTTGGTGATGGACAGGGAGGCCTGGCGTGCTGCGATTCATGGGGTCGCAAAGAGTCGGTTAGGACTGAGTGACTGAACTGAACTGAATCATTGTTAGATGGAAAACAGGAAATCCCATCATTTTGGTTAACTGGGTCACTAAAAACCAAATTATTCCTATGTTCCTACCCTGAAAGCATAATTAAAGCCTTGACTAATTACTGTTAAAGTAATCTTAATTAACTAACCTAACTTACCACTAATCAAGGGAATGGGTCTTCTGAGGGACTGTGAATCATTTTCTAGTGAATATATAGTGAAAGTGAAGTTGCTCAGTCGTGTTCGACTCTTTGTGACCCGTGGACTGTAGCCCACCAAGTTCCTCCATCCATGGGATTCTCCAGCCAAGAATACTGGAGTGGGTTGCCATTTCCTTCTCCAGGGGATCTTCCTGACCCAGGGATCGAACCCAGGTCTCCCACATTGCAGGCAGACGCTTTATCCTCTGCACCACCAGTAATATACATCTATATCTCTAGGGATACACTCATTAAGAATAAATTAAAACTCTTCTTTATTAGGAGATAAAGTTGGAGGTTGCTTGTTTACTTGTTTATTTATTTACACAAAGGATTGGACTCAGGACCTTGTCTTGCATTTTTACTACAGAGTTTTTGCCATGTTTATGAGACAAGTAGGGATTTGGCATCTTCCTTACTTACTCTGGGTTGTCAACGCATGATAATTATTTCAGCAGTGTTATGCAGAGGCTGCTATATCTGATCACCACATCATGTGGTGTGTGTGTGGGCATGCACGCTCAGTCATGTCTGATTCTTCGTGACATCATGGATGGTAGCCCACCAGGCTCTTCTGGCCATGGAATTTTCCAGGCAAGAATACTGAAGTGGGTACCCATTTCCTCCTTCAGGGGATCTTCCTGACCCACAGTTCAAACCAGTGTCTCTTATGTCTTCAGCATTGGCAGGTGGATTCTTTACCTCTGTGCCACCTGGGAAGCTCCTGTCACATTATAGTCACTTGTTATCTGTGTGACTTACTATATGTCAGTTCGCCTCCCTGGACTCCAGCCTCCTTGCCTATAAAATGAGGCCAGTATATCAAAGCCCCTTCCAACTTTAACATGCTCTATTCTATGGCAGTAAAGTTACTCTTGATGTCTAGGTACTCTGTCTTGAAAGTCAAATTGATATGATGTTATTCTGTAACACTAAGAGTTATTTTCTATGACTACTCACAATATTAACCCTTCTCTTTGAAAGTTTTAATTATACAGTTTCCAAAACTGCCTGATGAGAAGACAAATTAATAAACTGCCTTAATGCAATAATTTCAACACAAGAGAGGTTCCACCAAAATACCTATCATAGCTCTAATATGTGGAGTTCCCCCATTTTATTTCTACAGTGTAAGGCACCATGCATATATCAGTCATTTGGCATCGATATTAATGAGTTTATATAAGATCATTTCCTTGGCCCAAGTTTGAGTTAGACAGGAGTGGAAAAAAAAAAAAAAACAACCTGAAAAGCAAACATTACGATACTGATGTGAAGATACCAACGAAAGACATCAGAGTATACACAATAGGAACCATCATCATTAGTTTCTTAATATTTCTCTGGTGGGTACCATGGCCCCAGGCCATCCCTGCTTTTTCTGTGATAAGAATTCATGTCTATTGTTGACACTCAGGAACCTGTAGTGGGAAAAAGTGGTGCTGAACACTAGAACTAATGCATGAAGGAGGCTTTATGCAAAATCCCCTTTCCTGAACAGGCTTAAAACTAAGTTAGCTTTCTTTTAGTTGGGGATTGTTTAAAGACATCTGCAAAAAGCCTGGGGTTGGAGATGCCTGTAGGCATCCCTTCCATCACAGCTTTGCTCTGTTTGCCAACTGCTGGGAGCATCCGCAGCCAATTTATCACCTGAAAGCCACAAATACCTGGAGAACATATTCTGTCTGTAAAAACAGATTTTGCAGATTCTTCAAGTTGTGTCATTATGTTTTAGTCTTTACTGCCTGTTTATAGTAAATGAATGAGTGAATGAGAAAGTGACTGTATAAATGAATAGCCAGGTAAATTAAAGTGTTTTCTTCCTTTCCACCTAAATAATTAAATGGGTTTTAATCATGTGTGAAAAAATAGACTGGAAAGGGTTTGTTTTTTTTTTCCAGAGATTGTTGTCTCAGTGATTATCAAACTTTAGTGTCAATATAAATAAATAAATTTATATTAAAAAGAAGAATCACAGAAAACATACTAAATATTCAGATTTTGGGCCTTTGCACCTAGAGATTCTGAGTCAGTAGATCAGGCACAAGCACAGAAGTGTAAGCATTAATAGCACAAGTGCACACACACATGTGCAAATACACATGCTTCAAAGCTGATTCTAATGTGGGTGGTTCACAGGCCACATTCAGTGGAAAACTACTATATAATGACTATTGATCTTCTGGTCTGTCACTCTGATATCAGAATCTTCAAAATATTATGGGTTGTACCCATCTTACCTTTGGACCAGGGTGAGTCAAATGAAAGCAAGCAACACCCAAATAAGAGATTCCAAAGAGAATGCCAAAGTACAAAGGGGACTTAAAATATCTAAGTTGAAGATTTACTATAAAAATAATTAAGATGATGTTGACACAAAAAAGGATAGATTAATAGATCAATGGAAAAGAATGAAGAGTCAAGAAATAAAAAAAATTATATGTAAGAAATTAATTTTCAACAAAAGTGAAATGAATTCATTGGTGAATAGTCTGTTCAATAAATGGCGCTTGAACAATTGGATATCCACATAAAGAAAAAAAGTGGTTCTCTTTACCAAATTCAAAAAACAAATAAAAATGGGTAATAAAACCAAATGTTAAGCTAAAAGCTTTACAATTTCTAGAAGAAAAGATAGAGGAAAAGTTTTGTGATCTTGTTTTAAGATAAGAATTTTCAGATTTAATAGCAAGCCCACAATCCAAAGACAGTAAAAGTTGGTACAGTGGAGTTTTCCAAAATTAAGAACTCTTCACAGTAAAAAGACAAGCCACTGACTGAAAAATTATCCTTCCAAATCACAAATAAAATGGTGTTTGCAAATCACTTATCTGATAAAGAACCTGTATCCACATTACACGAATAGCTCCTAAAACTCTATAGTAAAAAGTGAAAGTGAAAATCACTCAGTCATATCCGACTCTTTGTGACCCCATGGACTATATAGTCCATGGAATCCTCCAGGCCAGAATACTGGAGTGGGTAGCCATTCCCTTCTCCATGGGATCTTCCCAACCCAGGGATCAAGCCCAGGTCTCCTGCATTACAAGCAAATTCTTTATCAGCTGATCCACCAGGGAAGACCAAGAATACTGGAGTGGGTAGCCTATTCCTTCTCCAGTGGGTCTTCCCAACCCAGGAACTGAACTGGGATCTGCTGCATTGCAGGGGGATTCTTTACCAGCTGAGTTACCAGGGAAGCCCATAATAAAACATGTTAATGGGTAAAGAATTTAACATAGATAGTTCACCAGCAAACATGTATGGATAACAAATAAGCACATTAAAAGATGCTCAGCCTCATTAATCATTAAGAAAATGCAGATCAGCGATACCACTACAAATCTGTTGGAACAATTATAGTTTAAAAGACTGATGAAAATATTTAGGACATTGAGAAACTGAAACATTACTCCACAACAAAAGGAAGGAACTATTAACACATGCAACATGGATAAGTCACAAACTATTTATGCTGAGTGACAAAAAGCAGACAGAACTATAGATCCTAAGATTCTACTTGTATGAATCCTAGAAAATAAAATCTGATCCAAACTGACAGAAAGCAGATTAGTGGTCTCCTGAGAAAGGGGAAAGGTAAAAATGGGAAGAAGAAAGGGATTAAAAGGAGACCCAAGCAGTCCTTGTGGTAGATGTATTATAATGTTCATTGTCTTTACTTTGGCCACCTCATGTGAAGAGTTGACTCATTGGAAAAGACTCTGACGCTGGGAGGGATTTGGGGGCAGGAGGAGAAGGGGACGACAGAGGATGAGATGGCTCGATGGCATCACCGACTCAATGGGCATGAGTTTGGGTGAACTCCGGGAGTTGGTGATGGACAGGGAGGCCTGGCGTGCTGCAATTCATGGGGTCGCAAAGAGTTGGACACGACTGAGCGACTGAACTGAACTGAACTGAACTGTCTTTACTGTGGCCAAAGTTTCATAGGCTTATGTCAAATACATATGTCAAAGCTTATCAAATTATATACTTCACATGCAAATTATTGTATGCCATTTGTATCTTAAGAAGACTGCTTAAAAATTGATATGGGCCTCACTGAGTTGCCTTGTGGGAAACTGAGGTATGGATAGCCATCTCCATGGATAATAGTCTTTGTATTCACATCTCTGGATGAAAGAACACCCATACACACACACAGAGAGAAGTATTATATGCATACATATGTGAATAGGTATACATATTCATGAATGAAGCTATGATAGGAAAGTTTCTTAGCTTTAAAGTGTAACATCTTATATCCTTCATAGTTTTAGGAACTAATAACATGAAAGTATTATTTCTAAAGAGTAACTAGAACAATTTTAATTTAAACATTACCTGTTAGGCAAATTTTTAAAAAATAAAAAGCCAGAAAATAGCAGTAATGATGTGAGAACACTAGAACTCTCATTTCTCTCATTTTCTTCTGGTTGGAATACACACTCATAATTACTTTCATTATCTTTTAAAAGTCATCTTGAGTGTGCATGTGTGTATGCTAAAGTTGCTTCAGTCATGTCTGACTCTTTGTGATCCTGGACTGTAGCCTGCTAGGCTTGTCTGTCCATGGGATTCTCCAGGAAAGAATAACGGAGTGGGTTGCCATGTCCTCATCCAGGGGACCTTCCTAACCCAGGGATTGAAACCATATCTCCTGTGTTGGCAGACAGGTTCTTTACCACTAGTGCCACCTGGGAAGCCCCAAAAGTCATCTTATAAAATATAAAATATATATAACCCGTGTATTAGTTTTCTATTGCCGTGTAATATATTAACACAAATTTACCACCTTTAAATAACACAAATGTATCATCTCTTACTTTCTATGGATCAAAAATCTAGGTATGGGTTAACTGGGTCGTCTGCTCAAGGTCTCACCAAGCTACGATCAAGACATCACTGGGGCTACGGTCTTGATCTGAGGTTCAAGATCTTTCAAGATCACTGCTGTTGGCAACACTGAATATCTTGTGCTGTGTGTCTGAAGCCACATATTCTCAATGATTATTGGTCAGAAACTGCCATCGCTTTCTAGGAGTTGTTCCAATTTTTTCCTACATGACTTCCTCCATGAGCACTTCACAATGGAGAATTTGCTTCTTTAAGACTGGTGAGAGGATCTTTCTCATGCTTCACATTTCTTTTTTTGCAGAAAGGGCCCAGCCCCTTTGAAGGATTCACCTGATTGAATTAAGTCCACCCAGGATAATCTCTTCTGATTCACTCAACTTCAACTGATTTTGGATATTGAAAACCATCTCATCTTTGTCATGTAATGTATCCTAATTATGGGAATAAAATTCATCGTATTCATGTCCTTGTCTATACTCAAAAGGATAGATTTATTTATGCTGCCTACATTAGAGGACAAAAAATTTAGGAGTCATCTTAAAATTTGGTGTACCACATTAGGACCCAGAATATCTAAACACAGGTACCCAAGGAGGCAAGTGTAAGGATGCACATCCCAGCATTGCTGATAACATGAGAACATTTTACCTACCATTCAAAAGTGCAAAATAGGAGATGTATAAATAAAATGAGGAATGTTCTTAAGTTGGAATATAAAACAAAATTTGAGCAGTAAAAAAGTAACTAGTTAAAATATATGGGGCCTTCTAGGACAGACCCTCCACTTATTCTCTGCAGTGGTTCTTCTCTGAAGTATCTAGATAATAGTATCTGATGCACATTTCCTGACTTGTCTTACAGATGCTAACCCCATCAACAAATGAAAGAAATTAACTTCTTAATGACCATGTGCAGTAGCCCTCAGACCTACCTGCTCCTAAGGATTGTTAATGTTAACCCCTGTGACACCACCCTGTTACTTCATCATCAACTAACCAGACAACTGTGTATGAGCTGATCACATACCCTCGGACACCCCTCCCTTGCCTTGTCTTTTTTTTTTTTAAGTCTTTATTGAATTTGTTACAATATTACTTCTGTTTTATGTTTTATTTTTTTGGCTGTGAGGCATATGGAATCTTAGCTCCCTGACCAGATATCAAACCTGTACCCCTTGCATTGGAAGGCAGTGCCTTAACCACTGGACCACCAGGGAAGCCCCTCACCTTGCCTTTAGAAAATGCTTTGTCAGGACTTCCCTGGTGATATAGTGGATCAGAGTCTGCCTGCCAATGCAGGGGACACAGGTTGGATCCCTAGTCTTGGAAGATCCCAAAGGCTGTGGAGCAACTAAGTCCTCAGGCCACAACTACCGAAGACAGAGCACCTAGAGCCCGTGCTCCACAGCAAATGAAGATGTCACAATGAGAAGGCTGTGCACTGCAACAAAGAGTAGCCCCTGCTTGCTGCAACTAGAGAAAGCCCTGACAAAGCAATGAAGACTCAACACAACCAAAAAATAAACAGTTCTTTTAAACTACTATATATTTCCACGTGAAATGTTACAACTTAAAAATTGCCCAGTGTTCACAAGTTTCAGAAATCTGACCTTTGCTGCTGCTGCAATAAAATGTTGCAATTGAAAAAAAAAATCTATAGTAAAAAAAGAATATTTAAAAAAATACTTTTCTAAAACTCGTCGGAGAGTCCAGACTTTTTGAGCACCAGCTGTCCCAGATTCCTTGTCTGGCGCCTTACAGTAAATGCTGCACTCCTAGTCACCACAACCTGGTGTCAGTAGATTGGCTTTACTGTGTGAGGGCTAGCAGACCCAGCTTTGGTTCAGTAACAGGGCTGTTTATTTCAGCATTTGCTTTACCTACATGAGAAACAGAAACCTCTACTTGTTTATATCTACACAATCAGGTTTCTGTCACATGCAGCCAAATGCAAATGTATATAATATGTGGGTTCTAAGAATCTCTGCATAAAGAAATTTATCTTTCCTAAACTTATTTGTAAAAATAAATAGTTTAAAAATGTACAATTGTACATTTTTAAACTATTTATTTTTACTTCATTTGATATAAAATTACACAAAACAATGTTCCATTGGATATCTATTTGGGTAATGAAGTTTTATTTCCTGTTATAAAAAACTTTTATAATTACCAGTCTGTTTTGCTGGCTAAAGTACTTGAATTAATGAGATCAAGGCATGAAAACTGGTCTTCATATGTACAAATTGATTTCACCTTATAAGATAAGCTATCTTAGAAAAGACATTATGGATTTATCCATGAGTCCATTGATGCTAAAAATATTTATCTGCCACCCAATCAATTACAAGCCATCTGCCAAATTCTGGGGATACAAAGATAATTTAATCATGTGTGCAAGTCTCAGTTATCTTAAACTAAGTGTGACAAAATAATTCATTATAATGTAATATATCTAACATTCCATTACGACAATTTAAGGACAATTCCAAACATTCAGGCCATTCACAATTTTCCTGAATCAAGAATATTGGCCTACACACTGTCAGGCTCTTAGGAAAAACTAGATTCCTTAACAAGAAAGAGAGCTAAGTTAACCAGCTAGCATTGGCATCTCAATTTTGACTTTCTTTAATTATCCTTGTACACACAATGACATATGTCAAAGGACACAGATATCAATTCTTTGTGAAAACTGTAAATTAACAGTCAACACTGCTGATAGAATGGACAGAACTGATGTGCAAAAAAGAGGGGAAATATTTAATTATAACTAAAGGGAAAGAGGCTTCAGGTTAAGAAGACAGACACCTTCAAGAGGATGAAAGGCATGAGCATGTTTTCAGATAGCAGGGGAGTTGTCAGTGAAAATGCAGAAGATGAATGTGCTGAAAAGAAGAGTTAGTTGATGGAGCAAAGTCTCAGAAGAGAAAGGAGGAGTTGGAATAAAGTACATCATATTAAACTGAGCCAAAATAAAGCCTTATCCACTGATTCAAAAAGAGGGGAATAATATGCAGGTGGATGTAGAAGGGATTAATGTGAATTGACTTGTGTCACAAAAATATATGTAAAAGTCCTTACCCCACTACCAAAGAATATGACCTTCTTTAGAAATAGAACCACTCACTGCATATGTAAACAGCTAACAAGAGATCACACTGGAGTAGAATAGACCCCTAATCCTGTATAGCTGAAGTCCTTATAAAACTGGGACATTTAGAGACAGACACTCAGAGAAGGAAGACAAGGTTAAGACACATGAGGAATGACAGCCATATGACAATCAAAACAAAAACTCGAGTGATCCATCTACAAGTCACGGAATACCAAGGATTGCTGCGAACTCCCAGAAGCTAGGAAGGGGCAAAGAAGAATGCTCTTCTACAGGTTTCACAGGGAACATAGTCCTGCTTATGTTCTGATTTCAGACTTCTAGTCTCCAGGACTGAGATAATAAATTTTTGTTGTCATAAGCCACTAAGTTTCTGGTACTTTGTTACAGCAGCCTTAAAAAACTAATGGAGGGATGTTGTGGAAAACCACACTGGTAGCCTTATCTTACAGATGAAGAAGGGGTTCAGGAAGTAGCAGGATGGTTTAGAAGGGAGTGTTGAGCTGTAGTGAAGTTCAAAACTAATCCCCGAAGGGAATGGAAATGGTAGCCAAGCATGAAGATGGAAGATATAAAAATGAGTAATGAGAACCTGACTGAAGTCAGTGACTATGAATTTATAGCAACAGTAATATGATAAAAATCCTAGACACAAATATGAATTTAGTACATGATAAAGGTGGTATTTCAAGTTAATGGATAAATGACAGATCCAATACAATACACTTGACAATTTGTAGGAAATAAATAAGGGTAAATATCTACAGACAGAATAATCTGTTTCTTTAAATCTATTGTTTATAATAATGGTAAAAAGTTTTAAAACCTAAATATTAAATAATTGGAAATAGCATATGATATTTGGTTGCTAACACATTTTACATAGTGAGAATATATAATTTTTAAATTAAAAAAATGTCAATATATATTATTTTTGACTGTTATTACAGTCTTCTTGTGAAATAAATACACATACATAGTGTATATATATCTCTAGAGAAACCAAATGATGAAATTCTATCAAAAAATCAATGGTCATTTGAAGTAAGTCAGAAAGAGAAAAATTGTATATTACTGCGTATATGTGGAATCTACAAAAATGGTACTGATTAACCTACTGGCAAGGCAGAATAGAGACACAGATGTAGAGGACATGTGGACACAGAGGGGGTTGGGAAGGAAAGGGTGGAACAAACTGGGAGATTAGGATTGACATATATACAGTGCAACAGGTATATAAAACAGGTAGCTAGTGGGAAACTCCTCTACAGCACAGGGAGCTCTGCTCAGTGCTCTGTGGTGACCTGGAGTGGTGGCAGGCGGGGAGGTTCCAGAGGGGATATATGTATACAAATAGCTGGGTCACTTTGTTATACAGCAGAAACTAATACAACATTGCAAAGCAACTGCACTCCAATAAAAAAAGAAAAAAAAAGGAAAGAAAAGAATACAAGTGGAACCCCTCCCCCAAAACGATAGAACTAGAATACAATATATACAGTAAGTCAGCATTCTGCTTTATGAGTTAGAGAGCCATGGTTAAAAGCATTTCTTGAGGAGGGAAAAAAAAAAAAACACACAACTGCCCACCAGCTAGGATTGGGAGTGGGTTACAGGATTCCTGGAAAGATGATGTCCAAAACCAGTGCCATGATCTTTGTGGGACTAACTGTTAATCCAAAGATTCTATTTGGATGGGCCTGAGTAGGAGGGAACAGTGCACTGTTCTGCTGAGATGCCATCTTGAGAGACGTGGGACTATTTTATAAACAATCCCCAAAACACTTGGATTCTTACAGGTTTATTAGGGATATAAGGGTTTACTTGAATGTTTGTCTCTGGCTGCCACTCCTTAATCATTTATAACTTTATTTAGAAAACAAAGTGGTATAACTATTGTGACTCCAGAATTTCAGTCTTATACAGAACCGTGTACCTATTTGTGTTCATGAGACCTCACAGCTTCCTTAAAAAATGGTGGCTTCCACTTTCTCTGCATAACATGGAATCCTTGAGAAATATGAATATGAAAAATAATCTGCCTAAAAGGAATGTGGTGTTCTCAGATGGCACTAGTGGTAAAGAACCTGCCTGCCAACACAGGAGAGGTAAGAAATGCAGGTTCAGTCTCTGGCTTGGGAAGATCCCCTGGAGAAGGACATGGCAATCCACTCCAGTATTCTTGCCTGGAGAATCCCATGGCCAGTGGAGCCTGGAGGGCAATAGTCCATAAGGTTACAAAGAGTCAGACATAACTGAAGCAACTTAGCATGCATGCAGAAGGAATGTATAAATGTGTGTATATCTCTATATATGTACACCTATGCATACATTTTCAAGGGCAATATCTGTTGTATTAGATATTTTTTTAATCTTTGCATCTATGCTATTTGCACATTCCCAGATTTAAAGAAAATGGGAGTTCTGCTGAAAATAAAATGGTCTGAAAAAAGAAGAAGCAGGTCAGCTTAGGAACAATTAGGCGCAAAAAAGTTTGAGTATTATCTTCCTGGTGGGATTAGTTGTGTAATATAATCCAGAAAAAGCACAAGTTTGTAGAATGTTCTCCAAGATGAGGTTCTGAGATGTTTTATTTTAGTGCTTTCATTTTCTATAATGAAATGAGATAATAAATCTCTATTTGTGTCTGAATATCCCAAAATAGCTTATAAGAATAGAAAAATCTGACAGTTGCTGAGGAAAAAAGAAAAAAAAAAAGTGAAAATAGCTGAATCTGTCCAATCTTGTACTTATCCATTCAGGTTTG
>SJYQ01000836.1:1293240-1329510 GCA_006410935.1 Redunca redunca | reverse complement strand
AAAGATGCTCAACATCACTCATTATCAGAGAAATGCAAATCAAAACCACAATGAGGTACCATTTCACACCAGTCAGAATGGCTGCAATCCAGAAGTCTGCAAGCAATAAATGCTGGAGAGGGTGTGGAGAAAAAGGAACCCTCTTACACTGTTGGTGGGAATGCAAACTAGTACAGCCACTATGGAGAACAGTGTGGAGATTCCTTAAAAAACTGGAAATAGAACTGCCTTATGACCCAGCAATCCCACTGCTGGGCATACACACCAACGAAATCAGAATAGAAAGAGACACATGTACCCCAATGTTCATCGCAGCACTGTTTATAATAGCCAGGACATGGAAACAACCTAGATGTCCATCAGCAGATGAATGGATAAGAAAGCTGGGGTACATATACACAATGGAGTATTACTCAGCCATTAAAAAGAATACATTTGAATCAGTTCAAACGAGGTGGATCAAACTGGAGCTTATTATACCGAGTGAAGCAATCCAGAAAAAAAACACCAATACAGTATACTAACACATATATATGGAATTTAGAAAGATGGTAATGATAACCCTGTATGCGAGACAGCAAAAGAGACACAGATGTTTAGAATGGACTTTTGGAATCTGTGGGAGAGGGAGCAGGTGGGATGATTTGGGAGAATGGCATTGAAATATGTATACTATCATGTAAGAAACCAACTGCCAGTCTATGTTCAACACAGGATACAGGATGCTTGGGGCTGGTGCACAGGGATGATCCAGAGAAATGATATAGGGTGAGAGGTGGGAGAGGGGTTCAGGATTGGGAACTCATGTACACCCGTGGCTGATTCATGTCAATGTATGGCAAAACCAATATAGTATTGTGAAGCAAAATAAAGTAAAAATAAAAATTAAAAAAAAAGGATAATTAATGACTGATACATAAAATTAGGATCTCTAATTAATTATTGTTTTTGATGTTGTTTAGTCTCTAAGTTGGGTCTGACTCTTATGTGTCCCCATGGAGCCTCTCTATCCATGGGATATTCCAGATGAAAATACTAGAGTGGGTTGCCATTTTCTTTAATCCAGATATTAAACCTATGTTTCTTGCATTAGCAAGTGGAGCCTTTACCACTGAGTCATCAAGGAAGCCAATTAATTATTAGTTGAACATAAATTAGAAAATCTTTCTGGAATATAATCTCATAGCATGTATCAAAATAATTAAAATTATTCACATAGTATGGTACAAATCTGCATCCAAGAATTTCAACTGAGAAAAAAAGGATTGAAGTTCTTATAAATGGAGCAATGAGAATGTTCATCACACAGTTTTTAGCAGCTCAAAATAAATTTTAACAACCAATGTACCATGAAATGAAAGATTTGTCAAAAATATGGCACATTTTTATAAAATGATGTTGCTAGTAAGACTTAAACAGTAAAATAATACTAAATAATATCAAGAATTTTATGATATAATTAGTGAAAGATAAAATTTAAAAATTGGGTTCAGCAGGATGCCATTGTAAATAAGTCATGTGTATATATTGTAGAAAGCTATATACACAAATGGTAAATACATGCAAAAGAGTTAGACTTGTTTTAATAGAAAAATAAGATTTTTAGAGGGAATTTTCTTCTTGTTATTTCTTTCTATTACTTAAATTTTTAAATACTGAGCATGTGGCATTTCTTCTGTTAAAAATTAACTGTTAATTAACCACCTTTAAGGCTTAGACACAGTCCTTGCTCGCTTTCTCAGATTCCATTGACTGTCTCCTTTCTCTCTCAGTTGACTATCTGCCTTCTTCAAATACCCCTCTACTCTTATACTCTGATGCAGCACATGTGTGGGAGAGTGGGATTTGGCTTCCTCAGAAGCTCCCATGGAGCCAGATGAAAGATTAATTTCCTATAAGGTAGACCTTGCCCCCTAAGAAACAGGAGATGAGAGAAAGTCAGACAGGTTAATTTTCCCTTCTTTCTCTCATTTATACATTACTGAGATGCGAATCTTCTTTGTAATCTAGTGAAGTCTCACACACTGAGTACACAAGTGAGCTGAGAAACATCAGCGTCTCAAGGACATTGGTTCCAGGACCCCACCACAAATGGAGATGCCAGGGGCTTCCCCAGTGGCTCAGATGGTAACAACAACAACAAAAAAAAACTGCCTTCAATGCAGGTGACCCTGATACGATCCCTGGATCTGGAAATCCCCTGAAGAAGGGAATGGCAACCAACTCCAGTATTCTTGCCTGGAGAATTCCATGGACAGAGATGCCTTAGGCTTGCACCACCCAGATAAAATGTCAATACCTTAAATTTTCCTCCAGATTCTCTAAGGCTAAAATTGGAAAAGGAGATCTGCACAAATATCCATATTGCAAATATGTTACAAATTCCAAGTGAGAGATACAAATTGAGTACTAGAGTGAATTCAGAAAGAGGTCACTTTCCATAAGGTTTTGGGGAAATTCTCTTTAGAAAGGTCACCTAAGTTGGACCTTACAGTCTGAATATGATTTTTGACAGTGGAAATGTAAGGTTAATTCCATTGACCTGAAGGCTCATTAAAATTAGAAATTTGCATTCAGTGACATAAGAAAAGCAAAATGGCATCTCTTATCTACAAAGCAATATATAATTCTTATTAAGTTTGCTTCCCCAATGGCTCAGCAGGTAAAGAATCAACCTGCAATGTAGGAGACACAGGAGATGTAAGTTTGATCCCTGGGTCAGGAATATTCCCCAGAGAAACAAATGGCAACACAATCCATTATTCTTGCCTGGAAAATCCCATGGACAGAAGAGCCTGGTGGGCTACAATCCAAAACATCCCAAAGACTCGGACATTTCTGAGCAACTAACCACATGCACATGGCATCAAATGAGGCTCAAGTTTCTTTTGGTGCCTTTGAAGCACAAGGCCCTTGTATGTGTTGGAGATGTTTGCAAGTAGACAGCTTCTGGAATTGTTTGAGTAGTTGAAGAATGAAGGGTCATGATATCTGCTATTATCCTGGCCTTTTCTTCAGAGCAAAAAGATGGTGACTATCAGTTCAGTTCAGTGCAGTTCAGTCGCTCAGTCATGTCTGACTCTTTGTGATCGCAGGAACTGCAGCACACCAGGCCTCCCTGTCCATCACCAACTCCCGGAGTCCACCCAAACCCATTCCCATTAAGTCAGTGATGCCATCCGACCATCTCATCTTCTGTCATCCCCTTCTCCTCCTGCCCTCAATCTTTCCCAATATCAGGGTTTTTTCCAGTGAGTCAGCTCTTCACATCAGGTGGCCAAAGTACTGGACTTTCATTTCCAGCATCAGTCCTTCCAATGAACAACCAGGACTGATCTCCTTTAGGATGGACTGGTTGGATCTCCTTGCTGTCCAAGGGACTCTCAAGAGTCTTCTCTAACACCACAGTTCAAAAGCATCAATTCTTCGGTGCTCAGCTTTCTTTATAGTCCAACTCTCACATCCATACAAGACCACAGGAAAAACCATAGCCTTGACTAGATGGACCTTTGTTGACAAAGTAATGTCTCTGCTTTTGAATATGCTGTCTAGGCTGCTCATAACTTTCCTTCCAAGGAGTAAGCATCTTTAATTTCATGGCTGCAAGCACCGTCTGCAGTGATTTTGGAGCCCAGAAAAATACAGTCTGACACTGTTTCCACTGTTTCCCCATCTATTTGCCATGATGTGATGGGACCAGATGCCATGATCTTAGTTTTCTGAATGTTGAGCTTTAAGCCAACTTTTTCACTCTCTTCCTTCACTTTCATCAAGAGGCTTTTTAGTTCTTCTTCACTTTCTGCCATAAGGGTGGTGTCATCTGCATATCTGAGGTTATTGATATTTCTCCTGGCAATCTTGATTCCAGCCTGTGCTTCCTCCAGCCCAGCATTTCTCATGATGTACTCTGCATAGAAGTTAAATAAGCAAGGTGACAATATACAGCCTTGATGTACTCCCTTTCCTATTTGGAACCAGTCTGTTGTTCCATGTCCAGTTCTAACAGTTGCTTCCTGACCTGCATATAGGTTTCTCAAGAGGCAGGTCAGGTGGTCTAGTATTCCCATCTCTCTCAGAATTTTCCACAGTTTATTGTGATCCACACAGTCAAAGGCTTTGGCATAGTCAATAAAGCAGAAAGAGATGTTTTTCTGGAACTCTCTTGCTTTTTCCATGATCCGGCAGATGTTGGCAATTTGATGTCTGGTTCCTCTGCCTTTTCTAAAACCAGCTTGAACATCTAGCTGTAGCTATTAGTCATATTACAGGAAAGTGAGGGCATGGGGAGTACAAAATGGTTCATCCCAACCAAAAGGTTCATGTTTTGAAAACCTCATTTTTACTCAAAGATCCACCTAGCAACACTATATTTATTTCTAATTGACCAGAAATGTTACATATGGCCACTCATTTATGGAAATGAAACTAAGGAATGAAATTTTCAGCCATGCACCTTGAAACCAATAATCAAGTCATGGGAAGAAGGAGAAAATGCACACTTGGTAATCAATTAGTACTATCCACCACATTATATAAAGCCTTAAGAATGGAAATCAGTTAGCCAAAGGAAGACTCATAGCATGTGGAGGCTTACTTGTTATAGAGTGCCAAAGAAAGGGAGCAGTCAAAGATGACTGAAGTTTCCTGACTGTGAGGATGATTATCCAAAAGCACTGGTTTGCCATTTAACCCTGAGTTAGTTATTTTACTTTGACAAGTCTGTTTCCTCAACTTAAGATACTGTAGAAGAGTGTTTTGAAATCATTATAGATAGATATAAATAGATATAGATAGATATAGATATATAGAGATGTCCAAGTAAATAAGAAATCTATATCCCCATACAAAAACCTGTATATGAATGTTTATAGAGGCATTATTCATAGCAGTCAAAAAGTAGAAACAACTCACATGTTCACCAATTAATGAATAGATAAACAAAACATGGTAAACCATACAATGAATTATTACTTGACCATAAAAAGGAAGGAAGCACCAGTACATATCAAAACAGTGACACACCTTAAAAGCATTATGCTAAGTGAATGAAGCAAGTCATAAAAGATGGTGTATTATATGATTCCATTTACATGAAATGGAAAGAATTGGAAAATCCATAGGAATAAGATTAGGAATTGTCAGGGGTCAGGAGGAGAAACTATGGAGTGACCACTAATAGATGCCGGGTTTCTTTTTGGGGTAATGAAAATATTCAGAAATTACATGGTGCCAATGGGTCTATAACTCTGTGAATATACTAAGTAAAAATCCACTGCCTTCAGTACTTTAAAGGGTAAATTTTCTGATATGTAAATTATTTCTCCATAAATGTTTAAAAATATTTTGTAGAGGTCAAACATGATAAGTTGTCACTCAATAATAAATATTAGCTATTACTATTTCATATTAGTTGAATTTATGAAGCTCTGGGTGCTGATAAAGTCACTGAGAAAAAAAATGGATGAGTGTTGAGTTGAAACTGCAGGATTACAAGGCCTATACTTGCCCAGTTTTAGGACTCAAGAAAGAGCCCAGAGTCAGCAACAAGGACATCAATGGTTTAATGAATGTGGGGACTGACACATCTGAAACAAGGTTCTGGAGGACAAAACCCTATCGTATGCAGCAGTGGTGGGCAGAATGGAATAGCAGTCTTCACTCTTGATGCAGGGAGACTGTCAGTTTATAGGGGGAGTTACCAGGGAAATCAGCAGAGGGGTACATCTCTCACCATGCTTTTTTATAAGAACAGTCACTAACTGGGACCTGAGCAAATACGTAGGAACGTCAATCATGTGGGTAGAGTGTGGGTGAAGCAGGCACTGGTCAGGCAGGGAATGTACAGAGAACATCCATCTTGAGTGGCCTGATGATACAATGAGAAAGTAATCACAAATCACGGCATGGGGTCCCTGGTTCTATTGTGACATCCCTTTCTCCTGAGGCCAGCGGAGAGGGGCACTGTCTTGGTGACAGAGGTCAACACAGGGTCAGTACACACACCTGGAACATTCCTGACTGGTGTTTGTCGGATATGGACAGAACTTCCCATCGCCCTAACGCTGGAACAGAAAAATGCAGTGACAATCATCAGAGACGATCTTGATGATAAGAAACTACCAGTAAGAGGGAAATTTCCCATAGAATATCAGATGTTTTAACCAATGTCATGAACACAGTTTCTGCTACCAAGAGAGGAAGGTGGGATATGAGCAGAGAAGAACTACTTTCAAGCTGAGCTTTTCACACAGTCTGGATCTGTGTAATCCAATAAAAGGGCTTAATGCTTTTGCAGTATGTTCTGAAGGAGCCACTTTACTGTGACAAGATGGTCTATTACATACATAAGGCCCTGAAGGGGCATACTGGGATTAGTTAGTCATTAGATGTGTTCTCTTACCTACTTTTCCTGTTAAAAAAGGGGAGAAAACATCAAGAAAGAGTTGTAAGAGATAGAGAAAATTACCAAAAGTGTACTTTTTTTTTTTCCTGAGAAGCTCCAAGTCACTCTTTCAAATGCCCTGTTGCATTCTAACATTTAAAAATCCAATTTTAAATACTTAACCAGCACATTCTGGAATCATTTTTGCTGTTTAGTTACTAAGTCATGTCAGATTCTTTCATGACTCCATGGACTGTAGCCTGCCAGGGTCCTCTGTCCGTAGCATTTCCTAGGCAAGAATACTAGAATGGGTTGCCATTTATGCCATTTACGTCTCCAAGGGGTCTTCTCTACCCAGGGATCGAACCTGCGTCTCCTGCCCTGCAAGTGGATTCTTTACTGCTGAGCCACTGGGGAAGCCCAACCAGCACAATAAGGACTAAATATTTATCTAGAATTGCCAATGCTGTTTTACCAATGAAAATCCTTAAAACTACGGACAAATTAATTCTCAAAAGTATTTTTTAAAAATCAGTCCTATTACTTGACCATAAATAGAAATGAAGTACCAGTACATATCAAAACAATGAAACACCTTAAAAACATTATGCTAAGTGAATGAAGCAAGTCACAAAAGATGGTGTATTAATATGATTCCATTTACATGAAATGGAAAGAACTGGAAAATCCATACAAATAAGATTAGGAATTGTCAGAGGTCAGGAGAAGGAAAGACTCTGGAGTGACCCCTAACAGATTTTTCTCAACCTGAATCTCTCTTTACTTGGTTGAAACAATGATAAGCATTATGCTAAAATATGTTATAAAGAGCAGACAATAAATGTCAAAAGACTCTAATGGTAAGGATTATTAGCACGATAATAACAAAAAGCAGTTCTCTCTTTTCATTCTTTGAGTTTTGATAAGTAACCGTGATGCTCATCAAGGTAACATAGCACTTGAGTTCTAAATAGAGATCATTGAACTTGCACTGGTCACACACATACATATTACCTATGAATTCAACACTAGCATATGCTTTCAATTGTTAACACTCTTTGTTCTATTCAGCCAACCTTTACAGAAGCCTGCTCTATACTTGTTACCGTGCTAGGGAACCACGGGCAACTGAGCATATGGTGCCAGCTGTCAAGAGCTCGCAATCTCATAGAGTTACAAAAAGAGCGCTAACCCTCCCATTCTGAGGCCCAATGCCAGAACCTGTAATAAAAGGAAAAGCTACAAGATCACTGACAAAGACTGGTGGTTGGAGGGGAGGTAAGTGAAGAGTTCATAGGTAAAAGGGCATTTGGGATAGCTCTGTGGTAGTAGAAAGGACGGTGAACTGGGAGAACAAAAATAGTTTCAGTTCTGATATTGTGCTTTGTTTGTTCTTAGAAGTGTCACTGTACCTCCCTGAGTTTCCTCACTTATAAACTAAAAGAGGTGAAATAGGTAACGCTGAGAGCACATCACACTTTAACATACACCTCTTATCAGTAATACCTGTGGTCATGCTTTCAATAGGAAAATTTTTGTTTTAGTTATTTGAAGCTCTTACCAGCATAATAAGATGAAGAAGTCCACTTCATATTCATGTGGGAGTATCTTTGCTAAAACTTTCTAGACTTAACATCATGTGGGATGTGGCAAGGGTGACCTGTAGGGGTGTTGTTCTCAAAGGAAGACCAGCAAGAAAGTTTTCCTAAGAAAGTCAAGCATGAATGAAATTTTGAAGGCTAAGTAGAAGCTATCCAATGAAGAGGAAGATAAAAGGAAAGTTTTGCAGATTAAATTGGTATAGCCACTATAGAGAACAGTATGAAGTTTCCTTTAAGAATGAAAAATAAAGTTACCATATGATCCACCCCCACTCCTGAATATATATGTATCTGGAAAAAAAACTATAATTTGAAAATAAAACCCAAAGGTCATAGCAGCACTGTTCACAATAGGCAAAATATGGAAGCAACCTAAATGTCCATTGACAGATGAGTGGATAGGCAAGTTGTAATTTATATACACAATGGAGTATTACTCAGCCGTACTAACCCATGTTACTGTCAGCACTTTTCACAACGGTTATACTTATCTGCTATCCTTGGCTCCAGACTTACTACTTCAAATTCATCTATATACAAAACTAAAATCATTATACCACAGTTTGAATCAGTTAACATCTCCCTTGCTTACTAGCCTCAATGAGTCCTCTTACTGGCCTCAGGATGAAATCTTATGCCTTCCTGGTATATAAAGCCCATCGTGATGTCACTAATGCTTAGCTGTCCAGCCTCATCTCTCGTCATTTACTTTCCCCAATCTCGTTTCTGCCTTTGGAAATTTCTCTTGTTGGGCACTGATATAATATATTCTTCCCTCCTTTTTCACTCTACCTTCTGCTTATCTTCCAGTTGTCAGTTTGGACATTTCTTCCTGTGAGACTATCCTTTGATTCTATAAGATTTATCTGTATTCACTCAGTTCAGTTCTGTCGCTCAGTCACGTGTGACTCTTTGGAACCCCGGGGACTGCAGCACACCAGGCTTCCCTGTCCCTCACTACCTCTCAGAGCTTACTCAAATTCATGTCCATCGAGTTGGTGATGTCATCCAACCATCTTATCCTCTGTTGTCCCCTTCTCCTCCTGCCTTCAATCTTTCACAGCATCAGGGTCTTTTCCAGGGAATCAGTTCTTCACATCAGGTGGCCAAAGTATTGGAGTCTCAGCTTCAGCATCGATCCTCCCAATGAATATTCATGACTGATTTCCTTTAGGATTGACTGGTTGGATCTCCTTGCATTCCCAGGGACTGTCAAGAGTCTTTTCCAACACCACAATTCAAAAGCATCAATTCTTCTGCATTAAGCTTTCTTTATAATCCAAATCTCACATCCATACATGACTCCTGGAAAAACCATAGCTTTAATTTGGTGGACCATTGTCAGCAAAGTAATGTCTCTTTTTTTTTTAATATGCTGTCTAGTTTTGTCATAGCTTTTCTTCCAAGGTCCCATCACTTCATGGCAAATAGATAGGGAAACAATGAAAATAGTGACAGGCTTTATTTTCTTGGGCTCCAAAATCACTGCAGATGATAACTGTAGCCATGAAATTAAAAGATGCTTGCTCTTTGGGAGAAAAGCTATGACCAACCTAGACAGCATATTAAAAAGCAGAGACATTACTTTGCCAACAAAGTTTCATCTAGTCAAAGCTATGGTTTTTCCAGGAGTCATGTATGGATGTGAGAGGTGGACAATAAAAAAAAACTGAGTGCCAAAAAATTTATGCTTTTGAACTGTGGTGTTGGAGAAGACTCTTGAGAGTCCCTTGGACTGCAAGGAGATCCAACCAGTCAATCCTAAAGGAAATCAGTCCTGAATATTCATTGGAAGGACTGATGCTGAAGTTGAAACTCCAATGCTTTGGCCACCTGATGGGAAGAACTGATTCACTGGAAAAGACCCTGATGCTGTGAAAGATTGAAGGCAGGAGGAGATGGGGACAACAGAGGATGTGATGGTTGGATGACATCATCAACTTGATGGATATGAGTTTGAGCAAGCTCCAGGAGTTGGTGATGAACAGGGAAGCTTGGTGTGCTGAAGTCCATGGGGTCACAAAGAGTAGGACACTACTGAGCAACTGAAATGAACTGATTCTTCCAAGGAGCAAGAGTCTTTTAATTTCATGGCTGCAGTTACCATCTGCAAAGATTTTGGAGCCCAAGAAAATAAAGTCTGTCATTGTTTCCATTGTTTCCCCATCTATTTGCCATGAAGTGATAGGATCAGATGCCATGATCTTCATTTCTTGAATATTGAGTTTTAAGCCAGCTTTTTCACTCACTTGTTTTACTTTCATCAAGAGACTCTTTAGTTCTCCACTTTCTGCCATAAGGGTGGTGTCATCTGCATATCTGAGGTTATTGGTATTTCTCCTGGCAATCTTGATTTCAGCTTGTCCTTCATCCAGCCTGGCATTTCGCATGATTTGCTCTGCATATAAGTTAAATAATCAGGGTGACAATATACAGGGTGACAATATACTTGATGTACTCCTTTACCAATTTATAACCAGCCCATTGTTCCATGTTTGGTTCTAACTGTTGCTATTCTCTACTATAGTGTAAGTAATTCAATTTTAAGCAAGGTAACTCATTCACCATCCTGTTCTCAATAATTAATATAGTGCATGACACCATTTTTAAGTGAATAAATGGATGGATGAATGAATGCAACTTTGCACTGAAAATTAATATAACTTTGTAGTACATGAAGCCAGTTGGAATATAGGAAATTATGTCCAAGAAAAGGGCAACAATGAAGCCAGATTAATGTATCTAAAAGTGAGCTGTCAACCCAAGTATCAAGTCAGTGTGAGGGTCAATCAAGGAGCTGAGTTTTCAGAAAATCCAAAAAGGCAGGTGCAAGGAGATACTGAACGAGGATTCACAAGGTACAATAGAACAACTCATAGTGACTTTTCATGGAATCCCTGAGCTAGCTTGACTAGCATATGTAATTTCATGTAAAAGGACAGTATATAGTGAACAAAAGAAAAATGACATAATCAGCTTTGTTTTGAATGGCAGTTTCAACATTATAAAAGGTGGTTTGAAGGGCCAAGACTATTGGTAGAGAAACTAGTTAAGAGACCTGTCAAAAACCCAGTGAAAGTTAGTAACATTCTTAACCAAGGCAGTAAGGAGAGGGGAAAAGAAAACAGACTAAAGCAAATATAATCCAACACACATTTGAATGGTGTCACTGATTCAACAGACATGAACTTGGGCAAACTCTGGGAGGTAGTGAGGGACAGGGAGGCCTGGCATGCTGCAGTCCATGGGGTTGCAAAGAGTCGGAGAAAGATGGCATTAGCAACTGAACAACAATGACTTAGTGACTGAATAACAACAATAGTGAGGTTTCATTTGCAGAGGAAATTACAGAAACTCCTTTTAGAAAAGTAAAGCAAATGTAAGAAAGTATAGGGCAATTGTGCCTCCTCCTATTAGTCTTGAATTTAGACTCGAAACAAGAGAAGCTAACCATCACCTCTTCAGCTTTGTGGAACTACAATGACAATATGTTTATATAAAAATAAATAAAAGAATTGACTGTAGATGAATTCACAAATAAGGTTTTTCAAGACCTGGATCAAGCATAGGACACTGGGGAATGTCTATTTAGTCTGAGACTTTCTCCCCTAAGCTTTCCTTCCAGCCCTCTCCAATAGTCAGTTTCTGATGATTACAGGCTCCTGTTCGAAGCAGAGCAACTCTGTCACCCACATGAAGTGTCACCCAGGACAGAGCCTGAAAGCTGCCAGCTGCCCATTTCACCTGAAGTCATCATGCTTTTCATCCTTCCTGACAATGGTGCTGCCATTACGCCTTGGGTGAGGAGACACCTTTCCCTGGAAAGTGATCAGTACAAGAAAAATGTGTTTCAGTTCTCTCTAAAGAACAAGGAGCTAATTCAGCTTGCTTTCATGGCCCTTTCCTTGTCTAATGTTTAAACAAATGGTTTTTGACGGAAACATCACTTAAGGTTTCACAGTTAAGATTCTTCCCCAAATTATCTAACACTTGTTGGGGAAATTATCTCAGAAGGTTACGCGGTGAGACTTGAATATAAAATATCATAAGACAGCTCACATGTCCAGTTTTCTACCTCATCCTCTGTCCTCTCCTTGAAAAATAAAAAATGTCTAGAGGCTAGAACAGGGTAATTACAGTTTCCACCCCAGGGAGAGAGGGTGCTGAGAAGGGGGAGCATGCTAGGTAGCCTGAGCCCCCCAGGATGTCACAGGGCTTCTGTGAGGTGAGAAGCTGAGTGGTGAGAGCTTGTGCTAACCTGCCTGACAGCCAAGGTCTTGTTCCTTTCAAAGTAATCTCCCCTGAGCGCTCCATGACAGGCTGGCTTAGGCGGGTTCAATCCAATTTAATGGATGATTTGACAATGGAAAATTGAGGAAAGAGGGAAATGATACATGCCAGATATCAGCCCAGGCAAAGCTGAGAGGGTGTAATGCTTGTCATTCATTCACCAAGTGGGAAATGTCTGAATGAATAAGTGCTCAGTACCAGGGGCAAATTCTAGCAGAGTCTCCAGGGAGAAGGAATGTCCATCTATGCTCTAACCCTCCTGCATAGTAACCAGACTTAGGGGTGGGATGGCCTTATTTGGACAGTCTGTCTCTGCCCAGTTTGGCACATTTCTTTGAGGATCTGCCTTTCCCCAAGCAGGTTTGAGAGTATCAGTATCCATGGCCTCGGCTCTTACCTGTTCTCACTGCCAGAGGTCTCTGTTGTTAACACTCCTACTACTTCCACATCTCAGCTTATGCTTATCGCCACCCAGCTCTAATTCACAGGTCCCATCAGTAATAAATGACCCCTAATTTGGGTGCCTTGAAACCTCTGTTTTCATGAAGCACTCTCATAGGTCTCCCTTCTAGGCATCACACGACCCAGAGGATACAAGCCCCTCTTGAGATCCAGAGGACTCAAGGCAATCCCTTCCCTAAAGCACGTTCCTTCCTATCCACATATCAGCAGGCTTTTCAGTCTGCAAAAACATATTAACATGAATAGAGGAGAAAATTCTTTAACTCATTGTAGCTACAGCTGTTCTTTATCACTTTTATGTGATTGCTTACTGTCATTCTACAGGGGTAGAACAGATGTTCGCTCTTAAGAACTAGATCTCCCAGAGGTCAGCATAGTGCACTGGGAAGCCTCCAGATTCATTTTAGAGGTCCTAATGACTCTTTTTTGTCATGCTTTAAAATTACTCATCTCAAACCTATCATTATATACCTCTTGTTTTCATTGGTGGCATTGGAGACCCTCTTGGCATTATTTATTGGGCTTCAGTGGTATCAGTAGGGGGAGGATCCAATTTCTCTTCAGAAAGGCCATCATTCATCTTTTTCTGCCCTAAGGCTTGTGTTTGAACAACTATATTCTCTATCTACGGTTGGAATGCTGGTTAGAAAAAGATCCTGTTATAGTCTAGCTGAGAATATACTCAAAAGAACAATTCCCCCACTCCCCTTTATAGGATGCAATTTATAGAATTGTTAATAACAGTATATAACATTAATGAACACCTACTATACACTAGATTGGCTGGATGATTTACATGGATTATCCCATTTAATCCTCACAATTAAATTACTAAGTAGATGTTATCATTATCCCTCACTCATACTTAAAGAAACAAAGAGCTAAATAATTTTCCCAAGATCAAACAGCAAGAAAGTGAGGGAATCAGGACGAAACGTAACTTGTTATCTGTTCTTACAGTCTCGGATATACCTCCCACAAAGTATCCTTTTCTGTCTAGGAGACAAAAAGATACTTTCCACATAGTCTTTGCCCCTTTGAAGCCTCAGCCACCATCCCTGGGGCTTGCATTCCTGGTCCCTGACTCCAGTAAGTTCTCTCATTCCTACTACTAGTGCCAAACTTATCTCAGAAACTGTAGTTGCCTATTTCCCAAGAAGTTTCTGTGGAGATGGAAAAA
Organism: Redunca redunca; assembly: GCA_006410935.1. Classification (NCBI taxonomy): domain Eukaryota; kingdom Metazoa; phylum Chordata; class Mammalia; order Artiodactyla; family Bovidae; genus Redunca; species Redunca redunca. Next base: position 1,315,595 of record SJYQ01000836.1, on the reverse strand, counting down.
TCAGACTTTTAAATAAGGTTGCCAGCTTTCCAAAAGCAATGAATCAGACCTAGAAATCATGTAAAAAGTGGCACTTCTATTTGGCAATCACTATTAGACAGTTTTCTATTTTTACACCGTGTTTCACTCAGTTCCCAGCAGTATCATGGATTGTGACCTCAAAGCAAGAAAAACTTCTTCGAATATTTCTTGTGTTGTTGTTACCTGGAAGCAGGGAGTAAGACATAAATAAAAAATGATTTTTAGTGTCTAATTTAGCATGGTTCAACTCAGCCTCTATTTTTTCTCTGTGTCTGTGAGATGCAAGATCTAGTGTTTGATGCTGGGCCAAATCCACAGAGGACAAGAACACACATTGCTTTGGCTCGTAGCAGCTGAGGCTATATTAGGAAAAATATATATTCACATATACAATTAGAAGTTATCTTTGGCAAGTTGCTCCACAATAAGATATCAATTTACCTATGAGATAATTATGGTAAAACTGTGCAAGGGACACACTCTCCACTTTTAATAATTCTTATTTTCCTACAGCAAGATAGACTGTGATAGAAAAAATTATCAAGGAGGAAAAGCTATCCAAGTTCAACATGGTAGTTTATATTTGTCTTCTCAAGTAAATAATACCCATCTCTAATGCAAACTCCTTAGTCACATTAAGCAAACACAAAGACTTTATTAATAAACTACAGAGAAATCTATTTAATTATGTTATCTCACTTGTGATTTCTTGCTAATGACCAATTCTAAATGTTTTGTAAACCATGTTATTCATGGCCATGGCAATTTGAGTCCTGAACATCTCTTTGCAAGAGTCACTGTAATTCATTAGTCTTTACATTATAGTTTAACCACTAAAGTTCTCATATTGGAATGTTTTGGTGTTTCAGAAAACATGTCTTCTTGAACATTATCAGGCTGACTTGAAGATCCACTCCACTTAACTGCAGGAATAATAATTTTCTTGCAGAGATCAAATCCGGTATATGATGTAACTTTTTATATAACAGTAAAATAATATTTATAAATACATTATGTAACCAAGGATTTTTTTTTAATAAAGGGAGATATGGAACAACCCCAAGACTTAACATTAAGTGATTCAGTGGTGTAGGTAGCTGTGTACAGGTTTCCCTTGCTATCCAAAGAGACAGCATTTCTATGAAACCTTTTGTAAACTGAAGAAGCAATTACCCAAGGGCACATCTTGCTAACTGTATGGAAAATAAATGGAGATAAAGCACTGATAGATGCTTACAGACAGTTCAGAGCCATGGGTCTTGATGCTAAGATGCTGAGTGCGGTTCCCGGGAAAGGAGCCTGGTGGTGCCACTCTTGCTGCTCCAGGTGAGCTCTGCCTCTGAAGTGGCTGGCTGCAAAACTAGTGCTGAAGGCTACTGTGTCTTTTGTTTTTTCCATAAAAGTGAAAAATCCTCTCTGGATTCTTTTCATTAGCAAAAACAGGTACAGTCTGCCCTTCGTATCTGCAAGTATACATCCACATATTCAACTATGATCAAAGATATTTTTTTTTAATAATCCAGAAAATTTCAAAAGCAAAATGTGAATTTGGTGCATACCAGCAGCTATGTACATAGCATCTACATTGTATTTACAACTATTTATGTAGCATTTCTTTTTCATTAGGTATTAGAATCTATCTAGAGATGACTTAAAGAATGTAGGAAGTTGTGCATAGAATATAAGCTAATAATACACCACTTTACTTAAGGGTCTTGAGCATCCATGGGTTTCGATTTCCTTAGGGGTCTTGGAATCAATCCTCTTCCAATACCAAGGAACAGTTATACTAATGTAGGTCTTTCTTAAAAGCAAAGTGGTGTAAAGTGAACTTTCAAAACATGGGGTAATCCCTGTATAGTGGGTAACCATTTATTTAAAAAAAGAATATAGATATATTTAATGTGTGCTACGTATATAATTTCTTCAGTAGCAGCTAGTAAAATTTCTGTAATCACATTCTGAGGATTTTTTTTTTTAACTTAAGAATTTTGCTAGGAGGACAGGTTCTCCTGCTTCAGTTAGCACCTGTCCTTTGTTTTGATAGCTTTGGGTGAGTTTTCAAGCCTTTGCTTAGTGGTTTTCATCAGAAGAGATCTGCTAAGCCTTAGCTGCAGGGAATGAAATACTTTGGCATATTGAGAAGTGTCCCTTCCAACAGCTCAGTGGCCAGAGTCAATGCAGGAGGGCCCTCTCACATCACTCTTCAAAACCTGAAGAAATACTTCAGGGCAATAACACAGACATCAGTAGGTGTTGATGGTTATTTGGCAGTTTACCCTCAAAATTGTGATCTCCACTCAACTTACTCATTATCATGGGTCCTGGAGAAGGTGAGCTTAGAGGTGAGGGCTGTACTGTCTTAGGTATCTGAAGAACAAAGATATGCTATCACCTGCTTCTGCTGAAAATGTAAAGGATTACATTATCTTCTCCTGGCCTGAATCCTATGGGGCTGGTTTTTCACTCTGACAATTGTTTAGTGACAAGGAAAGGCATGGGAAATGTGGCTGCCATAAAGCCATAGAATGAGGCAGTCAAGTGAAGGGGAAGATGCAGTTGAAAGCACAGAGATCTTGGAAAGGGCATGAAGTCAAGGTAAGACATATTCATGCCACTCACTCTGTTTGTTCCTAGAGCTGAAGCAGCTCCAAAATCTCTAATTAGGAAGACTGTGGTGGCAGCAATTTGATAGAAAGTGGATGGAGAGGAGAACTTGGGCTGACACTGCAGTGTAGAGTAAGGCTGATGTTTTTACTTAATCTTTATTTTGTGCTTATGTCAAATGACTTGAAGATGAGTTATCCTAGCAAGCTCACAGTTGTTACTAAGATTATTAAGATCCCATGCTTGTTTAGGGGTGATAAGGCAGTTGCTAGAGTTTTTAGGAAAGACAAAACTCCTGTTCAATCACACTGGCATATCCACTGGGCAGTAAAGTTTACATAAATAAGTAGGAACATAGAGAAGAGGTGGAAGTGCGATGCCATTTCTGGTGCAGCTGCCAGGTCATTGCACCTGCCAGGTGCAGGTAACTTGAATTGGGTGCAGGTAATTTTGAATGGAAATTTTCAACCCTAACTACAGAGTGGCATAATGTCCTTCTGGTATTAGTAGCATATCTGAAAGAGTGCAACTTAACTCTTAAAAAAGAATGAGTAGAGGAGAGAGATGGACTCACATATTTTCTGGAAGTTTGTTTCAACTGGATAAAATGCATTGGTGATTGGTTTTGCAGTGTTCTAGTTCTCCAAAAAAAATTATTTTATGATTGGCTAATTCAGCTGGCTTTAATTCAATTAAAAGTTGTTTGAGGAAAAATTGTTATTTGACATCTGCTACTTAGCAAAGTATAATTCACTACATCAGAGGTCAGCCACTACTACTGATTTCAGTTCAGTTCAGTCGCTCAGTCGTGTCTAACTCTCTGTGACTCCATGGATTGTAGCAAGCCAAGCTTCCCTGTCCACCAACTCCCAGAGCTTGCTCAAACTCATATCCATTGAGCTGGTGATGCCATCCAACCATCCCCTTCTCCTCCTGCCTTTCAATCTTTCCCAGCATCAGGGATTAAAGCAGAACATTCTAACTGATTGCACCACAGAGACACCACATTACTGATTTACTGATTCTCTAAAACAGCTGACAAGCATCTGCAAAATGGAGCATGGTATTGTCTAGAAACGAGTTGAATGCAAGTGGTTAATTTGAGTGTTAATCCTAGGAAACCGTTTTAAGAGGATGGGGATGTGAAGAGATGGAAAACCATGAAGTGTGCATTATAGCTGAGTGGCAACTGGAATACGGTCCCAACAAGGAAATGTAGGACATGATGTAGGGAATACCACAGAGTTATCTCCTTGTTGGGGGTGGGAGGCAAGATGCTAGGTTATTTATGCCCCAAGTACCATCTCTCACAGTCTGAAGTCTTCCCCTGAAGGCAATTCAGACCTGCTAAGATGAAAGCAAGGAGAGCAGCAGAAGCTTAGACTAGACACCACTGACCAGTACCAAGAATGGTGAGAGCTGAAGGAGAGTAGATGGGGCCACAAAAACATCCACCATAGTTGGGGTCTCAGAGTGGTCCAGCTATTGTCATCCCAGTATCTCCAGAAGTGGAGCCCAGAGGACAGAAGCTTAAACAGCACTTAAATGTCTGGGCCACAATCTCTGCTTCCGCTCAGTCTGGCCAGACAGGTAGCTTGGGACAAGTTATCTTCTTAAAATTCCTACATAAAATCTTTTTTAAAAATTTGTTTATTTATTTATTTGGCTGTGCCAGTTCTTGGTTACAGCTTGTGGGGTTTTCAATCTTTGTTGAAGCATGCAAGATTTTGTTTTTTTTAGTTGCGGTATGCAGGATCTTTAGTTGCAGCATGTGAACTCTTAGTTGCGGCATGTGGGATCCAGTTCTCTGACCAAGGATGGAACCCAGGCATGTTGCATTGGGAGCGCAGAGTCCTAGCCTCTGGACCAACTTTATGCTGAAGATGGGAAAAGCTGAAAATAAGATGTCAGTTGGCTTTATGTGTGTCTGATCTCATTTCTTGTCTGGAAAGCTGGCTGGAGGGTCAGTCACATGTTAGACCTGGTTGGCCAATGAGGATAGGGAAAGGTACAAGAGAAAGGCAGTGACAAATATTTATCCATCTAGGTCTGAGGTTGCAAGTTCAAGGTGGAAGGGTAGTTTCTTTAAAGCCCAATTATACACAAAATCAAAAGCTAAGGAGTTTAGTTAAGAAGGCAATAGGCCAAACGGCAGCCATAAAACTATCTGCCTCCATCAAACTGAAGCTAGATGCTGTCCCCAGCAAACCCCCAGTTCCCAGTGGCTTCAAACAAGTGAGAACCATTTCTCCTTGTAAACTGTAAAATCCACTGTTCTTTTCAAGCATGACTCTTGTTGCTCCTTTCGTGGCTCCACCCTTTATAATGACCTTGGATCTGCTGCAACTTCTGACTCTTGCTCACAGATCAAGAAAACAGAGAGTGAAAGACTGAGTGGGAGAGTATTATGGGATAAGCCTGAGAATGGCCTGTATTAATTTGGCTCAGAAACAATTGTCAAGAACTTGGTCACATTTCTCCCAGTAAAATGCAGGGGAACTGGGAAAAAATAGTTCCTGATTTAGACAGAATTTCCTAGCAAGTTGTCTACATTATAGAAGGGGAGCATGCCTCTTCTTAGAGAGTTAGTCAGCCTTGCCAGATAAGCCAAACAAAAACATCTCGATAAGATAAGGCATCACTGAAAGTGGAATTCAATGAACTTGGGCATAATGAACAATATGCCAGTCCTGAAACCCACCAGAAACCAAGTACTTCTGGTATAAATATCCCTGCCAATAAGGGTATGACCCAGTTGATAAAATAAGTACCAGGGTAGAATGAACAATGTGGAAAAACTAATCAGAGAACAAACTCCAGCATGAAACCCAGGATTTCTTTTTCCTTCCTTCCTCTCATCCAAAGATGGGCTGCCTAGCACAAAATTCAATCCAAAAGTGAATTCTACTTAATATCACCAATACAATTTTTCACTGGGCTTGTTCTGCATTCGGTGATAAAAGTAGCACACAATTATTTTCGATTGGACCAATGAGATTGTACCAAGAAGTCTCTGAAGATTGTCTGCTGAGTGCCAGTTGTTAATGAATCCCATTTGTCTTTCTTGATTAAGTCTGCTATTACCCCTGTTTAGTCCTGTCACCAACCCTTTAGCAAGAATTTTCATATCACTGTTTAGATGAGAAATTAGCCTATGAGAGCAGCACTCATCAATCAGAAGGCAGTTTATTTAATACAGTTTACAGTTATGAGTTCAAAAACTCTAGCCTCAGACATTAGAAATGGATCACTGTCCCAGGCAGAGACAATCAGAGGGTTCAATTCACTTGACAAGGATGGAGAAATGACTTTGAATTTAACAGACACACTCAGGGCAGGCCTGCCGTATCTCAAGCCTGCAGCTGATATCAGGAGGCTTTTTCTTCTGATTAGGAAATCCCCCTTGGTTTAAGCAAGTGCTCCATTCTGGGTACTTAACCACACCTTTCTACAACACTGCAACCAGAAAAATTCAAAATGAAAGTTTAAAATAGCATCACTTCTTGTGACCAAATCTTTTTCCTTCTGTGCAATATTTTGAATAATCTCCTATAGAGTATTTATTTGTTCTTTGAAATTATAAAGAACAAGATGTCCATGAAAATCTTAATTTTGCAAAAGTTAGCACTATTCAGTGGCCATGTGTAAACAGCACAAAAGAAAATGAAGCTTTGGCACTTCTAGAACAGAGCTGGATAGCTATGTGACTATACACACGTAGATGATTCTGGGCCCCAAGAGAATCTTAGGAAACCCAGGTTGGCAGAATGTATTGGTTATTTAATGGTATCAGAGATTTTTAGTTATTTTAAGAATTCTATTTCACATCACCATGTAACAAGCCAGACTTAGAGAACTGCTTCCTATATTATTTCATTTAGAGCTATAGTTCCAAATTTATTTTACCCAAGACTCCCTTTATGTATTTTCTAAATCAATGCTTTAACAAAAAAGACTGTCATTTGTATACTTGGTTAAGTTTAGAGAAGGAAAAACTGGCAAATCTGTTCTAAGAATCCTCAGTTTTTATCTTCCACTTTCTCTGTTGGTCTTAAATCTTAGAAAGAGAAATTTCTTAGAAGGACTTTAGGCAGAGAACACTAGCTGCTATCAGAACATGTAAACTTTGCCATCACTGACACACCTTGGTGACCCTTTGGAGACATAACTCCAACTTCTGTGATCTCTTTCAAATTCTCAATGACCTTATATGATACTGTTTTCTTAAAGAATAGTCTAGTCTTCTCTTTAGAATAATGTCTTTTATACTTAGATTGGGTATGTATGTCAAAGAGTATTTCACTGTAGTTATCCATCAAGTATTATTACAGTCTCTATTATAATTGTTTTAGCTGTTATTTGTTGTCTCAGGTAAAGAATATATATGTTCATTGTAAAGTAAAATTGAGACAACATAGAATTATTTGAAGTAAAAGAAAAGAAAAAATCAGTCTCCCTATCAAGTCCTCATTTCGTCTTGCCAAGTATAACCACTTTTAAGGTTGATATATATGCTTTAAACCATTTTTATGCATGCATGCCAAAACACTATAATTGTAACAGAAAAACAAGATTATACTATATATGTTGTCCTACAACTTGTTTGCTTTATTCATAAAACATTGTGTTAATTAGGATTCTCCAAAAGAAAATAATATATTTATAATGAGATTTATTATAAGAAATTGCCTCATGCAATTATGAAAGTTGAGAAGTCCCCATAATCTGCACAAGTTGGAGACTCAGGAAAGTCAGTGGTATAAATTCAAGCCCGAGTTCAAAGGTCTGTGAACCAGGAATACCAGTGGTGTAAGTCCTAGTTTAAGGACAGGAAAAGACTGATATTTCCACTCAGCAGTCAGGCAGAGAGAAGGAATTCAACCTTCCTCCACCTTTTTGTTCTATTCATGCCCCCAGTGAATCAAATGCCCACCCTACCGGGACAGGCAAGATGGTTTACTGAGTCCACCAATTCAAATGAGAACCTCGTCTGGAAACAGCCTCAAGACACACCCCAAAACAATGTTAATTTGACCATTCAGTGTCCCACTCAAGTTGACACATAAAAATGACCATCACATGTACCATGAGCAACCTTCCATTTCAGTACATTCATCTAAATCATGTTATTATTGGCTGCTAAACAGATGTACAAACGTAACTAAAACATTCCTCTATCAAAAGGCATTTAAGTAGTCTCCAATATTTTGACTAGAACAAAACAAAAATTTGACATCTTTAAACTTTTTCCCCTGACCATTTATGGGCAATTCAGACTAGTTGAGTTAAAATCGATGTATTTTTTTTTCAACTTTATGTACTACTGGAAAATCTCTGCAAGATAAATTAAGATTTATCACCTTTTAAGTTCTCACACATTATAAAATTCAAACTTTTACAAGCTGATGTTCTTGAACTAGATTCATCTAACTCACAGTGACAAAGATTTGAATACAGAACTAAACAAAAAAAATAAGTAAAAATACATGCCATAATTCAACATATTACAGCACATATTGCTACATATTTCTACCATGCTAAACTAAGCTATTCTGTGGCTGTCTGAATCTCTGAATAATTTACATCAATGTTTCATGAGATTTGACGATGTTCACAGTATTTTGGAAAATGCACAGAAGTAAATCAGAGTGTATTTGGTTTTAAAACTACCTGTCAGTATAGGTTAAGTTATGCCACAATAACAAATTAACCTAAAATCTCATTGATTTAATACAATGATTTGTTATTTACACTACATGTATATTGTATGCTCATAGTACTGCTCAGGTCAGTAGGGCTCTCTGTTCTCCATAGTCTCTTGGGGACTCAACTGATGGAGGTTCCTCTTCTAATTGTATTTCCTGGAGCACAGGACTGAAGAACTGTGCAGGGACATATCTGGTTCCATAGAATCACTACAAAGTAATAGCCTAATTTGCTTTAGTACAAGAATTACAGTTCTGAAAGCTCCCAGTCAGTGGCCATTGTCTCAAGTACTGCTTCCTCCATGCCAGTGATGGATCATCAGTGTCTGATAACAGTGCTGAAACCCAGCAGTGTGCAAAAATGGGATCTGACTGGGCCATTCCCAGTCCTTTTCTTGTCTTCTCTTGCCATCATCTCTGCTGACCTCAAGCCACTGACCAAGGTCCCATTTGTTCCTTTAGATATAAGAGAGTATCATCCCTCTCTCAGAATCACTTAGAAAGGGTTTTCTACAGCAGCCTATCTATTATCATTCTTGGGAAATAAAGCTCTTTCACTTCAATTCACAGGATGACTTGGCTTGCAGAAGATTCCTGCCCCCTCCAAAGACCTATGGTTTAGAGTTAAGCCCATAAATCTCCCCTCCCTTATGATGAGTTCCTTCTCAGGACTCCCTATCACACCTCCATGCCTCCAACATCAGTGAGTCTGGCAGGAGGAAAAAAAGGAGCAATACTCCTTTCCTTTACCTCTTAGAGGCTCCTCAGTTCAGTTCAGTTCAGTTCAGTCACACAGTCGTGTCCAACTCTTTGCGACCCCATGAATCGTAGCATGCCAGGCCTCCCTGTCCATCACCAACTCCCGGAGTTCACTCAAACTCACGTCCATCAAGTTGGTGATGCCATTCAGACATCTCATCCTTGGTCGTCCCCGTCTCCTGCCCCCAATCCCTCCCAGCATCAAAGTCTTTTCCAATGAGTCAACTCTTCGCATGAGGTGGCCAAAATACTGGAGCTTCAGCATTAGCATCATTCCCTCCAAAGAAATCCCAGGGTTGATCTCCTTCAGAATGGACTGGTTGGATCTCCTTGCAGTCCAAGGGACCCTCAAGAGTCTTCTCCAACACCACAGTTCAAAAGCATCAATTCTTCGGCACTCAGCTTTCTTCACAGTCCAACTCTCACAACCATACATGACCACAGGAAAAACCATAGCCTTGACTAGACGGACCTTAGTTGGCAAAGTAATGTCTCTGCTTTTGAATATACTATGAAAATCCCTGAAATCAAATACATGTGAAAGGACTCTGCCTATCTCCACACTACATTATCCAAAGACCAAATGTCACAGCCTTTCCCCAACTAAGTATGTTAAATGTATTGCTGTTAATATCAAAATACCTCTCTTCCATCCTTTATTCTCATTAACTTTGGCTCCTGCACAGCCACAGAAGGCAACCACTGAGATCACAATAAACTGTGGAAAATTCTGAAAGAGATGAGAATACCAGACCACCTGACCTGCCTCTTGAGAAACCTGTATGCAGGTCAGGAAGCAACAGTTAGAACTGGACAAGGAACAACAGATTGGTTCCAAATAGGAAAAGGAGTAAGTCAAGGCTGTATATTGTCACCCTGCTTATTTAACTTCTGTGCAGAGTACATCATGAGAAATGCTGGGCTGGAAGAAGCACAAGCTGGAATCAAGATTGTTGGGAGAAATATCAATAACCTCAGATATGCAGATGACACCACCCTTATGGCAGAAAGTGAAGAGGATCTAAAGAGCTTCTTGAAAGAGGAGAGTGAAAAACTCAACATTCATAAAATGAAGATCATGGCATCCCGTCCCATCACTCCATGGGAAATAGATGGGGAAACAGTGTCAGACTTTATTTTTCCAGGCTCCAAAATCACTGCAGATGGTGACTGCAGCCATGAAATTAAAAGATGCTTACTCCTTGGGAGAAAAGTTATGACCAACCTAGACAGCAAATTCAAAAGCAGAGACATTACTTTGCCAACAAATGTCCACCTGGTCAAGGCTATGGTTTTTCCACTGGTCATATATGGATGTGAGAGTTGGACTGTGAAAAAAGCTGAGCGCCGAAGAATTGATGCTTTTGAACTGTGGTGTTGGAGAATACTCTTGAGAGTCCCTTGGACTGCAAGGAGATCCAACCAGTCCATTCTAAAGGAGATCAGTCCTGGGTGTTCATTGGAAGGACTGATGCTAAAGCTGAAACTCCAATACTTTGGCCACCCCATGCAAAGAGTTCACTCATTGGAAAAGACCCTGATGCTGGGAGGGGTTGGGGGCAGGAAAAGAAGAGGATGACAGAGGATGAGATGTCTGAATGGCAACACCAACTCGATGGACGTGAGTCTGAGTGAACTCCGGGAGTTGATGATGGACAGGGAGGCCTGGCGTGCTGCAATGCATGGGGTCGCAAAGAGTCAGACACGACTGAAAGACTAAACTGAACTGAACACTATGAAGGCAAATCCTTAGACAGTGTTTGTAAGGGTCAAAATTGTATGCAGATAGATATATCACAAAGAACTGTCATTTTTTTCTGTCTTCATATTCAGTTCAGTTCAGTTCAGTCGCTCAGTTGTGTCTGACCCTTTGCGACCCTGTGAATCGCAGCATGCCAGGCCTCCCTGTCCATCACCAACTCCCGGAGTTCACTCAGACTCACATCCATTGAGTCAGTGATGCCATTCAGCCATCTCATCCTCTGTTGTTTCCTTCTTCTCCTGCTCCCAATCCCTCCCAGCATCAAAGTCTTTTCCAATGAGTCAACTCTTCACATGAGGTGGCCAAACTACTGGAGTTTCAGCATTAGCATCGTTCCCTCCAAAGAAATCCCAGTGTTGATCTCCTTCAGAATGGACTGGTTGGATCTCCTTGCAGTCCAAGGGACTCTCCAACACCATAGTTCAAAAGCATCAATTCTTCAGCGCTCAGCCTTCTTCACAGTCCAACTCTCACATCCATACATGACTACCTGAAAAACCATAGCCTTGACTAGACGGACCTTAGTCAGCAAAGTAATGTCTCTGCTTTTGAATATGCTATCTAGGTTGCTCATAACTTTTCTCCCAAGGAGTAAGCATCTTTTAATTTCATGGCTGCAATCACCATCTGCAGTGATTTTGGAGCCCAAAAAAGTAAAGTCTGACACTGTTTCCACCATTTCCTCATCTATTTGCCATGAAGTGATGGGACTGGATGCCATGATCTTTGTTTTCTGAATGTTGAGCTTTAAGCCAACTTTTTCACTCTCCTCTTTCACTTTCATCAAGACGCTTTTTAGTTCCTCTCCTTTTCTGCCATAAGGGTGGTGTCATCTGCATATCTGAGGTTATTGATATTTCATCTGGAAATCTTGATTCCAGCTTGTGTTTCTTCCAGTCCAGCGTTTCTCATGATGTACTCTGCATAGAAGTTAAATAAACAGGGTGACAATATACAGCCTTGACGTACTCCTTTTCCTATTTGGAACCAGTCTGTTTTTCCATGTACAGTTCTAACTTTTGCAGAAAGACTTTAATATTTCAGATCAAGAAACTGGAAATTGATAATTCTACATGATTTATTCAAATAATCATAAGAGTACTTTCATTTTGAATATTTCTCCAACTTTACATTTAAAAATTGTATCCCAGGCTGATCTCAGCTTCTGTAGTTCATCATGTATCTTACTATAATATGTTGTGTAAATTAAAGAAAAACTTTTATAAACCATTTGATACATTTCAAAGTCAAAGGCAGGTGTGACATTTATGATAAGATTTATTCAAAAAATTTATGATTGTGTTTCTCTTGTTTTTGTTGTTCAGTCACTGAGTCCTGACTATTTGCAGCCCCGTGGACTATAGCATGGCAGGCTCCTCTGTTCTGCATTATCTCCCAGAGTTTGTTCAAATTCATCCCCATTAGGTCAGTGATGGTATTTAGTCATCTTATCCTCTGTAGTCCCCTTATCCTTTTGCCTTCAGTGTTTCCCAGCATCAGAATTTCTCCCAGCGAGTTGGCTTTTTGCATCAGGTAGCCAAAGTATTGGAGCTTCAGCTTCAGCATCAGTCCTTCCAATGAATATTCTGGGCTGATTTCCTTTAGGACTGATTAGTTGGATCTTCTTGAAGTCCAAGGGACTCTCAAGAGTCTTCTCCAACACTACAGTTCAAAAGCATTAATTCTTCAGCACTCAGCCTTCTTTATGATACAACTCACACATCCATACATGACTCTCAGAAAAACCATAGCTTTGACTATATGAACCTTTGTCAGAAAAGTGATGTCTCTGCTTTTTAATACACTGTCTAGGTTAGTCAGCTCAATGAAACTATGAGACACGTAATACAAGGCCACCCAAGATGGTCATGGTGGAGAGTTCTGATAAAACGTGGTCCACTGGAGAAAGGAATGGCAAACCACTTCAGCCTTCTTGTCTTGAGAAACCCATGAGCAGTATGAAAAGGAAAAAAGATATGACACTGAAAGATGAACTCCCCAGGTTGGTAGAAGAGTGGCAAAATAGTTCCAGAAGGAATAAAAAGGCTGAGCCAAAGCAGAAACAAGGCCCATTTGTGGACGCATATGGCTGTGAAAGTAAAGTCCAATGCTGTAAGAATGATATTGCATAGCAACCTGGAATGTTAGGTCCATGAATCAAGGTAAATTGGAAGTGGTCAAACAGGATATGGCAAGAGTGAGCATCGACATTTTAGGAATCAGTGAACTAAAATGGACTGGAATAGGTGAATTTAATAATTCAGATGACCATTATATCACTATTGTAGGCAAGAATCCCTCAGAGGAGACAGAGCAGTCCTCATAGTTAACAAAAGAATCCAAAATGTAGTAAGTACTTGGGTGCAGTCTCAAAAATGACAGAATGATCTCTCTTTGTTTCCAAGGCAAACCAATCAATATCACAGTAATCCAAGTCTATGTCCCAACTACTTCTTCAGCCAAAGAAGCTGAAGTTGAACAGTTCTATGAAGACCTACAAGACCTTCTAGAACTAACACCAAAAGAAGATGTCCTTTTTATCATAGGGGATTGGAATGCAAAAACAGGAAGTTAAGAAATACCTGGAGTAACAAGTAAGTTTGGCCTTGGAGTACAAAATGAAGCAGGGCAAAGGCTAACAGGGTTTTGCCAAGAGAATGCACTGATCATAGCAAACATCCTCTTCCAACAACACAAGAGATGACTCTACACATGGACATCACCAGATGGTCAACACCGAAATCAGACTGATTATATTCTTTGTAGCCAAAGATGGAGAAGCTTTATACAGCCAGCACAAACAAGAACAGGAGCTGACTGTTGCTCAGATCATGAACTCCTTATTGTAAAATTCAGACTTAAGTTGAAGAAAGTAGAGAAAAACACTAGATCATTCAGGTATGACCTAAATCAAATCCCTTATGACTATATAGTGGAAGTGACAAATAGATTCAAAGGATTAGATTTGATAGACAGAGTGCCTGAAGAACTATGGACAGAGGTTCATAACATTGTACAAGAGGCAGTGATCAAAATCATCCCCAAGGGAAAAAAAAAATGCAAAAAAGGCAAAATGGCTGTCTGAAAAGGCCCTACAAATAGCGGAGAAAAGAAAAGAAATGAAAGACAAAGGAGAAAAGGAAAGATACACCCGTTTGAATGCAGAGTTCCAAAGAATAGCAAGAAGAGATAAGAAAGCCTTCGTAAGTGAACAATGCAAAGAAATAGAGGAAAACAATAGAATGGGAAAGACTAGAGATCTCTTCAAGAAAATTAGAGATACCAAGGGAACATTTCATGCAAATATGGGCACAATAAAGGGCAGAATCAGTATGGACCTAACAGAAGCAGAAGATATTAAGAAGAGGTGGCAAGAATACACAGAACTATACCAAAAAATCTTAATGACCTAAATAACTATAATGGTGTAGTCATTCACCTAGAGCCAAACATTCTGGAGTGTGAAGTCAAGAGGGCCTTAGGAACAAAGCTAACGGAGGTGATGGAATTCCAGCTGAGCTATTTCAAATCCTAAAAGATGATGCTGTGAGAGTGCTGCACTCAATATGCCAGCAAATTTGGAAATCTCAGCAGTGGCCACAGGACTGGAAAAGGTCAGTTTTCATTCTAATTCCAAAGAAAGGCAATCCCAAACAAACTACTGCACAGTTGCACTCATTTCACATGTTAGCAAAGTAATGCTCAAAATTATCCAAGCTAGGCTTCAACAGTATTTGAATGGAGAACTTCCAGATGTTCAAGCTGGATTTAGGAAAGGCAAAGGAAAGTGAAAAGTGAAGTGAAAGTGAAAGTCCTGTCTGACTCTTGCAACCCCATGGACTATATAGTCCATGGAATTCCCCATGCCAGAAAACTGGAATGCGTAGCCTTTCCCTTCTCCAGGGGATCTTCACAACCCATGGGTCGAACCCAGGTCTCCCACGTTGCAGACGGATTCTTTACCAGCTGAGCCACAAGGGAAGCCCAAGAATACTGGAGTGGGTAACCTGTCCCTTCTTCAGTGGATCTTCTTGACCCAGGAATCAAACTGGGGTCTCCTGCATTATGAAGATCAATATGAGATCAAATTGCCAACATCCCATTGGATCATAGAAAAAGCAAGAAAATTCCAGAAAAATATCTATTTCTTCATTGAGTATGCTAAACCCTTTGATTGCATGGATCCCAATGAACTGTGGGAAATGCTTAAAGAAATGGGAATATCAGACAACCTTACCTGCCTCCTGAGAAATTTGTATGCAGGAAAAGAAGCAACAGAGCTGGACATGGAACAATGGACTGGTTCAAAATTGGAAAAGTATACGTCAAGGCTGTATATTGTCACCCCGCTTACTTAACTTACATGCAGAGTACATCAGGTAAAATGCCAGGCTAGATGAATTACTAGCTGGAATCAGGACTGCTGAGAGAAATATCAACAGCCTCAGGTATACAGATGATACCACTTTAATGGCAGAGAGTGAAGAGGAACTAAAGAGCCTCTTGATAAAAGTGAAAGGGGAGAATGAAAAAACTGGCTTAAAATTAAACATTCAAAAAACTAAGATCATGGCATCTGGTCCTATCACTTCATGGGAAGTAGATGGGGAAAATGTGGAAAGTGTCAGATTTAATTTTCTTGGGCTCCAAAATCAATGTGGATGGTGACCACAGCCATGAAATTTAAAGATACTTGCTCCTTGGAAGAATAGCTATGTCAGACCTAGACAATGTTTTAAAAAGCAGAGACATTACTTTGCTGACAGAGGTCCACATAGTCAAAGTTATGGTTTATCCAGTAGTCATGTATGGATGTAAGAGCTGGACCATAAAGAAAGCTGAGCACCAAAAAATTGATGCTTTTTCACTGTGGTGTTGGAGAAGACTCTTAAGAGTCCGTTGGACTGCAAGGAGATCAAACCAGTTAATCCTAAAGGAAATCAATCCTGAATATCATTGGAAGGATTGGTGCTGAAGCTGAAGCTCCAATACTTTGGCCACCTGATGTGTAGAGCTGATTCATTAGAAAAGACCCTGATGCTGGGAAAGATGGAAGGCCAGAGAAGAAGGGAATGACAGAGAACGAGATTGTTGGAGGGCATCATCAACCAATGGGCATCAATTTGATCAAGCTCCAGGAGATGGTGGAGGACAGGGCTGCCTGGCATGCTACAGCCCATGTGTTGCAGAGTCAGATACATCTGAGCAACTGAAAAACAACAAGGTTTGTCATAGGTTTCCTTCCAGGGAACAAGCATCTCAGTTTTATGGCTGCAGTCATGGTCTGCAGTGATTTTGGAGCCCAAGTAATTAAAATCTGTCACTGATTCCACATTTTCCCCCTACTATTCGTCATGAAGTGATGGCACCAGAGAGACATTGCTACCTAAACAAAAAGAAACAAAGTTTGAAATTTTAAATAGCAAACAGTAGGTTGAAGCAGGTATAGGTTCCCCCCTCCCCAACCCCGGTAAGAATTCCTGTTGCTAGCCAGGCTCTGCTACAGATGTTCAGACTTACCACAGAGGCGCTTGCAATAGGGTGCCAAAAATCTGATGGGAAAGAGAAAGTGAAATTTATGCTCAACATTCCCAAAGATGCCTCATCATCCAGGATTCTGGACAATTGCATCATTTTGTTACTCACATCTCCTTAATATTTGTTAATAAATAATTTTGCATGACATTAGCTATCTCATTCAATGTTTGGCAATAGACTCTCAAAATACCACTAACTGTGAATCCTGTCTATAGGAAGCTCACACTTGCTTCAAAACAACTAGAGTCAACTATTTTTTTTTTTAATAAATGAAAGTTAAAAAGTAAAAGGAATTGATCTCTCAAGATTAACTCTTGACCTTTCCGATGCTACTTCTATGGCAGATGTTCCTCCACACTGTGAAGGTCGCTGTTGTTCATTATGAGAACTCGACAGTGCATATGGACCAGCGGCAGAATTTGTTGATGCATCAGGAGATGAATGACTTGCTGAACAGGACTCTTTTGAGGTAGAAAGGACTGTGAAAAGTCTCATGCTGGGATGCTCAAGAGGGAAGCCAAAGAGCAGATAAAACTAGACAGGCGAGGACACAGGGCAAAAAGTCAGAGATTTCTGAGCATACAGCATGGGTGGGGCAGGCATGCAGTGCAGGTTTTCATTAGGATTGCTGGTGGAGTTTAGTGGCCTGGTGAACTTTTGTGCTGGTTTATTTATTGAGAGGAAAATGTGAGTTTAAGGGGTGACTCTGAGACTTCAAATTTTTTGAGAAACTAGTCATGGAACATTCAGAATATGGATGTTTAGCCAAGGTATAGCATTTATTTATTGAGATAGCCACCTTTATATAATAGTCATTTCCCTCTTTCCCTGTAGAAGCTTTCAGTTGCTTCCTGAATTCAAAACTCACAAGATCTGACCATCAATCTATTTGAGCTAATGAAGCTCAGTATAGGACAAAGAGCAACAGACAGAAAGTCAGAAGTCATGGATGCTGACTTTGGCTCTGTTTGTAATTAGCAGTGTACCCTAATCGACAGCACTTAACATTTTTGGGCCACAGAGTTCTCACAAAGGTTTCCATGACCCTTCCTGGTTCTAAAATAGAACTGTGGTTCTATTTTACCAATTTCATCTGTCAACAAAATAAAAAGCACAATTTACCTGCTGGTATTGTTATACTCTGCTAGTTACATTTTCTGAATATTTGATTGTTAATGTACTGGAAGAAAGAAAATTGTAGATTTCTTGTTTAAAGCATTTGAATATCATTACTAAATCTACAGTTGTTATCAAAGCAAAATATGACCCTAGGCTGTCCTTTTGGAGTCATTCACAAACGAACACGTTTTATTTTAATAGAAAACAAGAGCATTTTAATTGCTTAGGCTAGGTACTTTTATTTTGTTTTATGTGTGCAGTCAGAACCAGACCCTTGTGGATAATGTTAAAAGATGGATATTCTTTTCCTTTGCTTTTTTCTTTTTGTGTGTAAATTACAGCAATTGCATGGGGGATTGAGCATTTGGACAAGCCATAAAATAATCAAAAATTTAATAGTTTGGTAGCAACCTAGGACTCTTTGAATTAGTGGTTAGATTAACCATTCACAGGTGTAAGCACTTCACTCCTAGCTGGATTTAATAGTTCTGTTCATTGGGGGAATAAATTCTCTTGGTTGGTTTGAGGGCTTAACAAAATAATTTCTTAAATGTAAGGAAGTGACCTCAGCATCCATAACTAGGTTTCCTTTGGTCTAAAGCTATTTCTTGAATTCTTTTCTGAATGCAGTGTTCCAAAGAATAGCAAGAAGAGATAAGAAAGCCTTCTTCAGCGATCAATGCAAAGAGATAGAGGAAAACAACAGAATGGGAAAGACTAGAGATCGCTTCAAGAAAATTAGAGATACCAAGGGAATATTTCATGCAAAGATGGGCTTGATAAAGGANAACTATACAAAAAAGATCTTCAAGACCAAGATAATCACCATGGTGTGATCACTCATCTAGAGCCAGACATCTTGGAATGTGAAGTCAAGTAGGCCTTAGAAAGCATCACTATGAACAAAGCTAGTGGAGGTGATGGAATTCCAGTGAAGCTGTTTCAAATCCTGAAAGATGATGCTGTGAAAGTGCTTCACTCAATATGCCAGCAAATTTGGAAAACTCAGCAGTGGCCACAGGACTGGAAAAGGTCAGTTTTCACTCNGTCCATTCTGAAGGAAATCAACCCTGGGATTTCTTTGGAAGGAATGATGCTAAAGCTGAAGCTCCAGTACTTTGGCCACCTCATGCGAAGAGTTGACTCATTGGAAAAGACTCTGATGCTGGGAGAGATTGGGGGCAGGAGGGGAAGGGGACGATACAGGATGAGATGGCTGGATGGCATCACGGACTCGATGGACGTGAGTCTGAGTGATCTCCGAGAGATGGTGATGGACAGGGAGGCCTAGCATGCTGCGATTCGTGGGGTCGCAAAGAGTCGGACATGACTGAGCGACTGAACTGAACTGTACTGAAAGCTTTTTCTACACTCTGACAAAATAATAATCTGAAAATGAATTACTTATCATTCATTACTTCAAAAGAACCAAGTCAAGAACCAGTCCAACCTCAAATCATTTAGCTGCATTGCCAAATTGTCTGTGTTTGTGTACATTCCTAGGCAGTCTTAAGTCTGTTTATACAGTAAAGTTTTCCAGACAGCTGTTAAAAACCAGTCTCAAAAAACTACCTTTAGAAATATCTACAAATACTAGAGCTCATTCAAAAATGTACATCTTAGATTTTCTCTTGGTTACTCATGGGGAGTTTCAAAGGAAATCTCAGATAGGACAGTCTCAGCTCAGTTTTGAGTGTAATTAGTTTCTCTCTCTCTCTCTCTCTTGTCTTAATTACTTTCAATCTATTCTGTCACTTGAAGATTTCAAACTCAACTGTCTTATGACTGTGAAATATTGTCACAATTTATGCTAATCAACCTAATTAATTCCCAGGGCAACCTTCCTGTGGATTGTGCTAGAGTATATGATAAAGTCACTAGTTCTCAATGGTGAATAGATTGTTCCTTCCAATTTCATGTTTACAACTGTTGCTGTATGATTCATTTTCCTGTATCAGAAAGCTAATGAGCATATATCAGTGGCTCCAATGTATCTATATTCTTCATCATGCTGCTGTTTACCAAAGTTATCACCTGCTTAACAACCAACCAGGCAGTATGAGCAACTCAGTAATTAATTCTTATAACTGTCCATCTGTCCTGACTTCCAACTGCCATGAAAGAAATAACTATTGAGAGTAAGAAAATCCACACCCTGCCTACTCAGATTTCCCAGCTTAAGGTGCTCAAAACAGAGAAATTTGGAAAGAGATGGAAGAGTGAAGGAACCTAATATTCAACTTGAAACTCTTTATAATAAATACTTCTTTTTCCCCAAAAGTGGAAGGCAAAGTGTGATTCTGAGCTTTGCCAATTCCTACCATTCTCGAATAAAGGTATCAGATAGACTATGTTCAGTAGGACTCTACTTAGTTACTCAGTCATGTCCAATTCTTTGCAACCCCATGGATTATAGCCCACCAGGCTCCTCTGTCCATGGGAATTCTCCAGGCAAGAATACTGGAGTGGGATGCCATGCCTTTCTCAAGGGCAACTTCTCAACCCAAGGATCAAACCTAGGTCTCCCACATTGCAAGCACATTCTTTACTGTCTGAACCACTTTGAATCCAAGAAGCTTGAGCAAATGGGTAGGTTAAATTGCCCCAGGAATATAATAAGCTCCAGGATGTCTGCAGAATGCCACATAGTGTGACCAAAATGTCACTGGACTGGGTGCCAGGAGACTTGCCTCTGAATCCTGGCTCTGGCATTTAATGAGTATAGACTCTTTAATCTTGTTTGCTCTAGTTTTCTAAATTGGATATAATATTTACCTCTAACAAACAAAAGCTTAAAAATCTATGGTATAAAGTAGACACTTCCTATTATATTCCTCTTCTCCAAAAAGCCTTTCTTCCCCTCCACATCATAGGGCCTTTCCCTTCTTTCTGCTTAGTAGAATGTCTTATTTGCACATCACCTTTGGGCACAGCATCAGGCACTGCCTGAGAGCAATAGTCCTTTATTTTATATAACTATGTATCTTCTCTTTCTGAAAATATGTTAATTTCTTTGAGGTCAGGAAATCCATCTTCTCCTTTTTCTGCTCTATCTACCACTTACCCCCACAACAATATCAGGTACAATGTACTGATAAATACTTATTGAATTGAATTTTTTTCCTCATCCTGTACTCCCCTTCCTCCTACTATTTTTTGAGTATGAGTTTATACATGCATTTATAAACAAGATTAAGTTTTAAAATATATGGCATAGCTTTGTCTAATTATAAGTTGAAGATTTATATCTACAATTATATATGTTATATATGTAACAGGATAGGTTAACAGAAGTACCTAAAAAGATGAGTGTGTATACGTAGCACGAATCAGTTCACTTCAGTCGCTCAGCCGTGTCCGACTCTTTGTGACCCCATGAATCACAGCACACCAGGCCTCCCTGTCCATCACCAACTCCCAGAGTTCACTCAGACCCCCATCCATCTAGTCAGTGATGCCATCCAGCCATCTCATCCTCTGTCGTCCCCTTCTCCTCCTGCCCCCAACCCCTCCCAGCATCAGAGTCTTTTCCAGTGAGTCAACTCTTCTCATGAGGTGGCCAAAGTACTGGACCTTCAGCTTTAGCATCATTCCTTCCAAAGAAATCCCAGGGTTGATCTCATCTCCTTCAGAATGAACTGGTTGGATGTCCTTGCAGTCCAAGGGACTCTCAAGAGTCTTCTCTAACACCACAGTTCAAAAGCATCAAGCCTTCGGCGCTCAGCCTTCTTCATGGTCCAACTCTCACATCCATACATGACCACAGGAAAAATCATAGCCTTGACTAGACGGACCTTAGTCGGCAGAGTAATGTCTCTGCTTTTGAATATGCTATCTAGGTTGCTCATAACTTTTCTTCCAAGGAGTAAGCGTCTTTTAATTTCATGGCTGCAACCACCATCTGCAGTGATTTTGGAGCCCAAAAATATAAAGTCTGACACTGTTTCCACTGTTTCCCCATCTATTTCCCATGAAGTGATGGGACTGGATGCCATGACCTTAGTTTTCTGAATGTTGAGCTTTAAGCCAACTTTTTCACTCTCCACTTTCACTTTCATCAACAGGCTTTTTAATTCCTCTTTAGTTTCTGCCATAAGGGTGGTGTCATCTGCATATCTGAGGTTATTGATATTTCTCCTGGCAGTCTTGATTCCAGCTTGTGCTTCTTCCAGTCCAGCGTTTCTCATGATTTACTCTGCATAGAAGTTAAATAAGCAGGGTGAAAATATACAGCCTTGACATACTCTTTTTCCTATTTGGAACCAGTCTGTTGCTCCCTGTCCAATTCTAACTGTTGCTTCCTGACCTGCATACAGATTTCTCAAGAGGCAGGTCAGGTGGTCTTGTATTCCCATCTCTTTCAGAATTTTCCACAGTTTATTGTGATCCACACAGTCAAAGGCTTTGGCATAGTCAATAAAGCAGAAAGAGATGTTTTTTCTGGAACTCTTTTGCTTTTTCCATGATCCAGTGGAAGTTGGCAATTTGATCTCTGGTTCCTCTGCCTTTTCTAAAACCAGCTTGAACATTAGGAAGTTCAGAGTTCAAATATTGCTGAAGCCTGGCTTGGAGGATTTTGAGCATTACTTTACTAGCATGTGAGATGAGTGCAATTGTGCGGTAGTTTGAGCATTCTTTGGCATTGCCTTTCTTTGGGACTGGAATGAAAACGGACCTTTTCCAGTCCTGTGGCCACTGCTGAGTTTTCCCACTTTGCTGGCATATTGAGTGCAGCACTTTCACAGCATCATCTTTTAGGATTTGAAATGGCTCCACTGGAATTCCATCACCTCCACTAGCTTTGTTCATAGTGATGCTTTCTAAGGCCCACTTGACTTCACATT
>SJYQ01000836.1:1278306-1293227 GCA_006410935.1 Redunca redunca | reverse complement strand
TTCTGCTTCTGTTAGGTCCATACCATTTCTGTCCTTTATCAAGCCCATCTTTGCATGAAATGTTCCCTTGGTATCTCTAATTTTCTTGAAGAGATCTCTAGTCTTTCCCATTCTGTTGTTTTCCTCTATCTCTTTGCATTGATCACTGAAGAAGGCTTTCTTATCTCTTCTTGCTATTCTCTGGAACTCTGCATTCAGATGCTTGTATCTTTCCTTTTCTCCTTTGCTTTTTGCCTCTCTTCTTTTCACAGCTGTTTGTAAGGCCTCCCCAGACAGCCATTTTCCTTTTTTGCATTTCTTTCCCATGAGGATGGTCTTGATCCCTGTCTCCTGTACAATGTCACGAACCTCATTCCATGGTTCATCAGGCACTCTATCTATCAGATCTAGGCCCTTAAATCTGTTTCTCACTTCCACTGTATAATCATAAGGGAATTGATTAAGTTATACCTGAATGGTCTAGCGGTTTTCCCTACTTTCTTCAATTTAAGTCTGAATTTGGCAGTAAGGAGTTCATGATCTGAGCCACAGTTAGCTCCTGGTCTTGTTTTGTTGACTCTATAGAGCTTCTCTATCTTTGGCTGCAAAGAATATAATCAATCTTATTTCAGTGTTGACCATCTGGTGATGTCCATGTGTAGAGTCTTCTCTTATGTTGTTGGAAGAGGGTGTTTGCTATGACCAGTGCATTTTCTTGGAAAAACTCTTATTAGTCTTTGCCCTGCTTCATTCCACATTCCAATGCCAAGTTTGCTTGTTACTCCAGGTGTTTCTTGACTTCCTACTTTAGCATTCCAGTCCTCTATAATGAAAAGGTCATCTTTTTTGGGTGTTAGTTCTAAAAGGTCTTGTAGGTCTTCATAGAACTGTTCAACTTCAGCTTCTTCATCGTTACTGGTTGGGGCATAGACTTGGATTACTGTGATGTTGAATGGTTTGCCTTGGAGACGAACAGAGATCATTCTGTCGTTTTTGAGATTGCATCCAAGTACTGCATTTCGGACTCTTTTGTTGACCATGATGGCTACTCCATTTATTCTGAGCAATTCCTGCCCACAATAATAGATATAATGGTCATCTGAGTTATATTCACCCATTCCAGTCCATTTTAGTTCACCTAGATTCCTAGAATGTCTGCGTTCACCCTTGCCATCTCTTGTTTGACCACTTCCAATTTGCCTTGATTCATGGACCTGACATTCCAGGTTCCTATGCAATATTGCTCTTTACAGCATCGGACCTTGCTTCTATCACCAGTCACATCCACAGCTGGGTATTGTTTTTGCTTTGGCTCCATCCCTTCATTCTTTCTGGAGTTATTTCTCCACTGACCTCCAGTAGCATACTGGGCACCTACTGACCTGGGGAGTTCCTCTTTCAGTATCCTATCATTTTGCCTTTTCATACTGTTCATGGGGTTCTCAAGGCAAGAATACTGAAGTGGTTTGCCATTCCCTTCTCCAGTGGACCACATTCTGTCATGACAACCCCCAACTACTTCATTTAAATAAAAAAGCAACCACAAAAATTAGTTTTCCATCACTCATCTTATATTGCTGATACATTTACTTAGACAGTCTGACACTAAACAGGAGTACTGAATCCAGGCTCTGCAATTTGGTTTACTGAATCTAATTTGGGAACCTACGTTATGTGCAGCATGTAGCTTAGCTGGGACAACAAACTGGGCCCACATATGGGCAGACTGAAGCAAAGGCCAGTTAGAGATTATTGAAAAAATAGATCTACCTAAAGAAGAAGTTCCCATTCCCAACACATGTTTGGGACCACCAATAACCTTCACATTTCCCATTTGAAGAGACACTTCAGTTTGAATCTTACTCTAGTAAAAATGACTGTCCACTGAAAAGTGTTTTCCCTCTCTTCCAGAGTTTAGAGTGCTTTGGGAGAAGTCAAGAACTACATAGATCAGCCTCCCTTGTATTTAAGTGAACCCATATGATTAGCTCTTTGCTGTGCAATTTGAGTGGAAATGATGTGTGATGTATCTGGGCAAATGTAGTTAAGAAACAAATGCATATCATCTTATTTTGGCTACCTGTTAGATAGATACCAAGGACTTCAGGATGCTACGGAATGGCCATGCCAAATAGAGGATCAAGTTTGCATTTCTGAATCACCAAGTGGAAAAAAGTTGCCTGATAACTAGGATTATCCAATATGAATGAATAGGTATTAACTTATTGTGTTAAGTTATTAAAGTTTGAGTATTTATTTGTTATGGCACTTTGCATTACCCTAACTTATTAAATCAACCACATTTTACATGGATGATGGTGTATCTCTTGATATTTGCTACTGCCTGTAGTAATTCCATCTTCTCCTTGATCATCCAACAATCCTGAACCCTTTTTCTCTACCTGTACCTTTTAAAGTTGGCATTCTAAGCCCACTGCTTGTATTTGCCCCTCCCCTGCCCCAGGCAATGTTATTATACCTTTAGGGCATATTGTTGATTTCTAAATTTTACCTCTAGCCTAATTTTTAGCCTGGCATGGTCAAATCCTATGAAACTTCTCTTCCTGGGTATTCCACTGACATGTCCAACTTAATTTGTATGAAACTGAGATCAACATTTTCCTCCTTTCCTTCTAGCCCTAGAGCACCTACCCTACTACATTCTCTATCTCAGTAAATGGCAACAGCCTTATCTCAGAAAAGAGCACTGCAAATTATCCCAGACTCCTCTATTCTCCTCATTTTCCATATTTGGTGCATTATGAAGTCCAGCAAATTTTACTAAGTAAGTACTTAGGGAATCAATCCTATCATCCCCACCCTAAATAACACTGTCCTGGCTCAAGGTCCCATTATTTTTCACGGTAGGCCATGCCAGAACACAGTGGCTAAGCACATGGACTTTGGGATCAGGCAGATCTTTGCTAAAGTCTCAACTCTGCAACTATTTCTCAGCTGTCTGATCTGGGGAAATTAACTATCGATTTAAACCCATTTCTTCCCATCTGCGAAGTAAGAGATACTAATAGTACTTTCCAAATGGGGCTGTTATAATCAATGAAGGAAATTAGGTACAGAGGGACCAAACAGCCTGGCATGGAGTAAGGGCACCATAATGTTAGCTATTGTGATTGGATACTCTGCTTCCATACTCACCTCCATGAATTTGCTCTCCTTAATGAAGTAACTTCTCTAAAATAGAAATTCTGCCATCTTTGATTCCTGTGTTGTAGATAGAAAGGAAAAGATCAAGGATGAGAAATATTAAGAGATAGAATTGGTGGGAATTGGAAACTGACTAGGGTAATTGATAGACATCTTACTAGAAATGTCTATTACAAATTAGATAAATTGGATAAATTTGCTTTTGTGAGTAAATTAAATGTATGTTTAAGATCCTCTGTTTCCTTTTTCTTTTTCCAGATTGAATCTGCATTTTAAAAACTCAACAACTAAATTAGTGATTATCCAAGTTTAGCATAAACCATACTCACTGAATAATGGCCAACTCATTTGTTTACTTACAGAACATGCATGACAGCTAAAAAAACAGGAAATTCAAATTAACCAAAAGTTCTATCTGAGAAAACAAAATACAAGGAAAGCTCTAAGAATAGTATATTTTAATCCTCATTACTATTCTTTTCACACATCTCTTTCCAGTAATACTTTTCTCTCCTTTTTAAAAAATCTCATCCCCAAGGTATCCTGAACAGACAATGACAGCATTTGGAAGATAAGAGTGGAAATAACTGAGGAGGAGTAAAACCAAGAATCACTATACATCTGCTAAGTGCCAAACAACAAGGATGTTCTTCACATATGTTGCCTCAGTTCTCAAAGTAGAACCAAAAAATTAAATAAATAATTAATTAAAATAAGCCCCATGACTTGTATATGTAGCTTCCTGGTGGCTCAGATGATAAAGAATCTGCCTGCAATGCAAGAGACCCAGGTTGGATCTCTGGGTCAGGAAGATCTGCTGAAGAAGTATATGGTAACCCACTCCGTATTCTTGCCTGGAGAATCCCATGGACAGAGGTGCCTGGTGGACTGCAATCCAAACAGTCGCAAAGAGTCAAACGCGACTGAGTCCCTAACACTTTCACTTTTCATGTACCGTGAGAAACATATGATTTCTATTTTACAGAAAAAGCTCTCAGTAAAGTTAAGCTACCTGCTTGAAAAGGTATTTATATTTGCCAGGATTTGAATCTATTTTCATCTGACATAAAGGTCACTAGCTTTATTTTATATTAAAATATCCTAGATATCCAAACTATGAAGGAGTCTACAACTGTGTATTTGACTATTCTGTATTTGACTATTCTAGTGTGTATGTGAACAACAACAACAAAATGTAGATTGTGGGTAAGAACTTCTCACACTGTCACACTGTTTGTATCCACATGGGAACTGAGTCTGTGAAACACAGAAACATCCCTGAGGAAGAAACCAGTCACAAAAGCCACCACAAGCACCAGTAATACACAAGCACACAAGTCCTGGTGGGGTCATCCTCCATTCTTCATGCCCTTCCCACTTGATGAAATAAACATCCCCTAGTTTCCTGTAATTTGGGCTTCAGACTCCTTGGAGAGTAAATTCACATACTTCTCTGTGTCATAGTGGGAAGGAGTCCTGTAAAACAGCAGAAAACAAACGATTGGTGAACAATTTTTTTAAATCAGATTCTTTCTGAGAAACTGATTTCATTATTTGTTCACTAGACAAGCTCCCAGTAAATCTATTCACAATTAAAAAAAAAAAAAAAATTACCCAGCTAGTAGTATTGAACTGTGCCTTAATTAGAGCAGCCAAGAATGTCTTGTATAATTAACTGGGCTTTGTTTGTAATTATTTCCTTGTGGTTAGGACTGTTTCCGCTTGTAACTGGGGCAATGCTAACAGTAACACTAACCTTTGATTTCCATGTGAGAGTAACTGAAGGACAGGCAGAAGAAACAGACCAGACCTAGGAAAGTGAAACGAGAGGACATGAAACACTGGAATTCCTTTTGACCTTCTGTTTTGCCTCAGGATGAACACAATCTCCCTAACCTCTGCCCCAATCTAAAGTCTAGATGCTGACATATGGGTTCCTTTATCATCCTGTCAAGTAAAAGAAATTATTCCTTTACTTTTGGAAAATGGAGTGAAGCCTTTTCTCTTTGAGGTCCGTGTGCTAGTTTTTCGCCTCCAGATCCACTCTCATCTTCTGGACCCAGCTCTGTGCCCTGTTGGATGACATCAACATTCTTTGACTTTCCATTAGGTTTGACCAACAAGAAACCCTAGGAGACATGCAGAAGGAGAAAGGATGGGAGGGATGAAGGAGGGAAGGATAGGTGGATAGGAGAGCAGGAGGAGAATGATGTCTCAATATTTATTCCCCTGGCTCCTTCCCTGCAGTTATCTTAGGCAGACTGTATCCTACCCCTAAGTCAAAAGTCTATGAATAGGCCTATAAACAGTCTTCAAATAGCCATCTGTCTGTGGACACCTGTAATCACTCTTTCCTCTTAATATTTATCTCTGACATTGGAAACAGTTATAAAAGTAGAACACTGTTATACTTGCCCTGATGGCTCAGACGATAAGAGCATCTGCCTACAATGCGGAAGACCCGGGTTCAATCCTTGGTTTGGGAAGATCCCCTGGAGAAGGAAATGGCAGCCTATTCCGGTATTCTTGCCTGGAAAACGCCATGGACAGAGGAGCCTGGCAGGCTATAGTCCAAGGGGTCACAAAGAGTCGGACACGACTGAGCAACTTCACTTTCACATCCTTTAAAAACTGTATTATCTACTGCAGTTACCCTACAACCTACCAAAACCTTGTTAATAGTCCAAATCAAACCCCTCTAAATCTGCATCCAATGGGAGACACTTGGGTTCAATCCCTGGGTCAAGAAGATCCCCTGGAAAAGGGCATGGCAACCTACTCTGGTGTTCTTGCCTGGAGAATTCCATGGAGAGTGGAGTCTGGTGGGCTCCAGTCCATGGGGTCACAAACAGTGGAGCACAACTGAGCGACTCCTACTCCCTACTCCTGTTCTTGGCTAGTAAAATGGACACAGCTTGGATTTGTAACACCATGTATCCCCACTCATGCACACCCCCTTACCTTCTGGAGGACTACAGGAATAATAGAATTCTTAGTTGTAAGGAATGTGGAAATTCCCCAAATGAGTAATTAATCAACAGTATTTGAGGTACTAGAATATGGCTGGGTGGACTCAGAGGCCCTTGGCCAAATAAGACTGTCCAGGTCCTGCTGAATAACAATAGGAATTTAGATACTGACAAAGTAGAAATTATTTTTATTTTTCTTATAAATCTTATTAATTGTGGTTAGTGTGGAATAAAAATTCTATAAAGTCTTATCACATTCCTTCTGCTTATGTTTAAGGTACACTTTCTTAGAAAGAGAGGTAAAAGAAAAAGATATAAAATAGGAGCTCTTTAAAATATATCATTTTTTAAAATCTCTATGGGGTGTGGGGCAATGTATTAGGTACGTCAGTTTCTTCCTTCAGGTATCTTGCAGCCCAGTAAGAGAGACATATTGCTATAGGGTATAAAAGAGAGAGAGAGAAAGAGAGAGAAAAAAAAAAGATTGAGTAGTGAAAGTAGTTTTAAATAGCCTCACAGAAAGGGAAACAATGAAGGAAAATCTAGAGGGATCCTGCCAGGTAGAAGTAAAGAATGGAAATTATAGACAGAAGAGCAGGGCCAAAGGCAGAGAGGCATAATAAAATAACTGGAATGTACAAGAATTGTGAGTAGTGTGTTACACAAAAATGATAGGGGTTTCAGCAGTGAAAATTTAATAGTGCATAAGGTCCAAGAAGGACTTCCCTGGTGGCTCAGTGGTACAGAATCTGCCTGCAGTGTGGGAGACAGGTTTGATTCCTGGATTGGGAAGATCCCCCGGAGAAGGGAAAGGCAACCCACTCCAGTATTCTTGTCTGGAGAATTCCATGGACAGAGAAGCCTGCAGGTTACAGTCCATGGGGATCACAGAGAGTCCAACACAACTTAGCAACTAAGCAGCATCAGAAGCAAGGTTCAAGAGGGAAAATATCTAGGAATGAGACTAGGAAGCTCAGAGCTGGTGAAATAATAAAGTTCCTACCAAACCTTCACCGCTTAAGAAAGCCTTCAAATGGATTTGGAGTTTATTCTATAGATAATGATGAGCCTGTGAGGTTATAATTAACAGAAGAGTGATGTGACTAAATCAGTTTTTAAGAAATATAATTTCATGGGGGAGTATATGAGAACCAAGAAAACAATTGGAAATCTAAAGTCTTCTAGCCTATACCAAGTCAAAATCAAAGTAAGTTGTGCTTGGTTGTTTTTTTTTTCCCCCTGGCTGTGCTAGGTCTTCCTCGCTGCACGTGGGCTTCCTCTCATTGCAGTGAGCGGGGGCTACCCTTCATGTGGTGCACAGGCTTCTCACTGTGGTGGCTTCTCTTGTCTGGAGCACAGGTTCTAGATGCAGGGGCTTCCATAGTTGCAACACGTGGGCTCGGGGGTGTGGCATGCAAGCCCTAGAACTCAGGCTCAGTGGTTGTGGCACACAGGCTTAGTTGCTTCACGGCATGTTTGGCTGGCAGTCAGGCAGACTGGGAGGCAGATTCCTATCTACTGTGCCACCAAGGAAGTCCTAAATAAGTTATTTGAAAGGACTAAATAAGTTGGTAAGCATCCAGAAAATGAACCAATAGAAAAATGAGATTAAACAATAAAACAAATTATCAATATCAGCAATGAAAAAGGAGACAAAACTAAAATTTCTCCATAGATATTAAAAAGATCAAAGAAGATATTATTAAAATCTCTATCCAATAAATTTGATGATTTGTATGAAGTAAACAAAGTCCTTGATAAACACAATTTACAAAAATGCTACAAGAAAAAATAGAAAGTTTCAATAGCTTCATTCTAAGAAATTGATTTCATATTTGAAGATTTTCCCACAGGGAAATCTTCAAGTCAAGATAGCTTTTACTGGTGAATATTTCCAGAGAGTTAATTAATAAAAAGATAATTCAAATTTCATATGTTATATATATGATTTTTGACTGGGGAATAGCTGCAGTCAAGTGTACTTCTTGCTGAAAGATTACTTCTAGTCACAAAGAATATATATCACAAGTTAATGATTTTATTGCTTTTCAATGTATTGGAAGATGCAAGAATTTGTTTTCATTCAAATTCTTCCTGAGATAAACATCTAACTATCTAAGGGGGCCTGTTTGTCCAAAGCACAGAGAGCTTCATTCTATAATTATCTAATTTCCTCTCAGAGTACACTGTCAGACAGTGACTATAGTGGGTTATGATTGAATCCTTATAGAACTGGGTGGTGAGCAATCCTCTTTGTTCTTCTTTGTTTACAGGTGGATAAATAAATTGTGACATATTCTTACAATAGAACAGTAGAAAGCAATGAAAATAAATGAAATATTCCCTCATGTACCAAAGTAGACAAATTTCACAAACATAAAACTGATCAAAAAAGCTAGACAGCAAAGAGAACATTGCATTATTCCACTATATAAAGTTCAAAAAATAGGCAAAACTAATCTATGGTGATAAAAGTCAGGATAGTAGTTTCTTTTGGAGCAGTATTTAGAAAAGGATGCAAAGAGTGTTCCTTTCTGAGTTCAGTTCAGTTTAGTCGCTCAGTCATGTCTGACTGTTTTTCGACCCCATGAACCACAGCATGCCAGGCCTCCCTGTCCATCACCAACTCCCAGAGTTCACCCAAACTCATGTCCATTGAGTCGGTGATGCCATCCCACCATCTCATCCTCTGTCATCCTCTTCTCCTCCTGTCCCCAATCCCTCCCAGGATCAGAGTCTTTTCAAATGAGTCAGCTCTTCGCATCAGGTGCCCAAATATTGGAGTTTCAGCTTCAACATCAGTCCTTGCAATGAACATCTAGGACTGATTTCCTTTAGGATAGACTGGTTGGATCTCCTTGCAGTCCAAGGGACTCTCAAGAGTCTTCTCCAACACCACAGTTCAAAAGTATCAATTCTTCTATGCTCAGCTTTGGAAAAACCATAGCCCTGACTAGATGGACCTTTGCTGGCAAAGTAATGTCTCTGCTTTTTAACATGCTGTCTAGGTTGGTCATAACTTTCCTTCTAAGGAGTAAGCATCTTTTAATTTCATGGCTGCAATCACCTTTGTGAATAGTCATGGATTATTTCCTGATATCGATAGTTTTGTGAATTTGTTCACCTTATAAAAAGCCATTAATCTGTGAATTCAGGATTCACTCACTTTATTGTATGTATGTAATACTTCTGTAAAACCAGTTATTAAATAGACACATGAATTGACCGATCACCATGTAGATAAAATTAGCTTAGAAAAATGAGAACCTATAGTAATTGGTAACAGTGTCAGACTTTATTTTTTTGCACTCCAAAATCACTGCAGGTGGTGATTGCAGCCATCAGTTCCTTAGACAAGAAGATCTGCTGGAGAAGGAGTAGGCTACCCTGTCCAGTATTCTTGCCTAGATAATTCCACAGACTATACCTTACCTATGGGGTCGCAAAGAGTCGCACCGACTGAGCGACTTTCACTTTCACTTTTTACTTTTGTGTAAACTACTCAGCATCTCAAAGACTCAATGTTTTATATACTAAATGGGAATAACAACTACTTTAAAAGTTGTTATGAGAAATTCACAATATTAGGTGTAAAAAGCTTTTAGCAAAGTATCCAAAATGTAATAAATACTAAATAAATGGAAGCTATTCATGATATTTGAAAATTTATCTTCAGATACTTGAAATGTTAATAAATATTTCTTTCCTGAGACTAACCAGGTATAAATTAATTCTATATAAAGAGTCAAGACCAAGCTCAAGGATCCTCTTCCAAAACACAAATAACTGATAAAAAATTGAATATCCGGAAAATGACATTAAAATACAGCTTACTAGACAACATCTATGAGTAACCCTAGACCAGATGAAAAAAGGATTTTCTTGATAATGCTCACAATTTATGAAAAAGAAATGCAGATATGTTTCAGCTGTTTTTCATCTTTATTTCCTTCCATGGTTTTGAAAGCTCATGTGAGTTCTAATTATTTGTTGACAATTTCTCATGGAGGCACAAAGAGACAGAATGAAAGAACAAAGTAAGAGCTTTCAGGCTTAACCCAACCTGCCTCTATGTGACATTAGCATCTCATCACTTCACAATGTTATAACTCTACTTTGTGTCCACATCTATTGATGTCTAAACAGAGTCTGATGTCCAAGAAATGCCAGTTTCATGAGAACATAGGTGGTTAACCTCACTATATTTAGAACAAAGATTGGGTGAGATGAAAGAGGAAGTATCCTGGAGGAGATGTAGAGGTGCAATGCTCATTTGATTTATTCTGTGTTATCTCATTCACTTCTTGCATCAATTTACTTAATTTTACCTTATAATGACATCCACAGAAAGACTATTACAGCTATTGTTCCTTTAGATTCATATCCAAATTACTTATAAATGTTCATTTTAGATTTTGCTGATGTTCTGTAGAAAAGAAATAGTCAGGGGATGCTTTCTGTATTTAAAAGAAATTGATTCACATACAAAGGAATAAATTTTCCCCACGAATACGCAACATTTGAAAAAAATAGCTAAGAAAATTAAATGAAATCTACTTTGGTGCCACTAAGGATTTGAGGTAAAACTGAATCAAATGACTTGCAGTTAAAAAACATGCCAAACTTAAATAGATATTACTTTCAGAAACTCACATCATTGTTTGGAGTCAGCAGAATTGATAAAAAATTAAAAGAAAGAGCCCTGCATATATTTGTAGGCACTGACCAGTATCCACACATCACAGCTCATGAGAACCCATTGCTTTTCAGGTTAAATCTCTGCTTTTTGTTTTTGGTAACTTCTGTTTATTCTTTGCTATATTCATTTAATGTGGCAACAACAACAAAAAAAGAAAATAGAGCAGCTTATTAAATAATCTATTATATCACAAAAAATAGTTTGAGTGTTTCTCTAATGTGACTGATCTGATGGATGTTTTGTCATTAGACAAACATAACCCACATAGAGTAGATTGTAATAGCTGATTGTCAACTTCTTAATCATTTAATAAGGTATTCTTATGGGATCTAGACTAGTTTTTTAACAAACTATCCTGATGACTAGGGCCAAAACCATTCACCATTTATTTATTCAATAAATGTTAAGTGCCTAGGTATACCAGGCCTTGTGGCAATTTGGTATTAAAGTTCTTTGAGAGAAGAAACCTTTTTCTACCTTGATATTCCTGGTACTCTGTTCGTAACGTTATCCTGGCAATGGTTAAAGGTTTACCATGGGCTTCCCAGGTGGTGCTTGTTGTAAAGAACCTGCCTGCCAATACAGGAGACAAGACGCTTTTCCAGTCTCTTTTGGGAAGATCCCCTGGAGAAGGAAATGGCAACCCACTCCAGTAGTTTTGTCTGGAGAATCCCATGGACAAAGGGGCCTGGCGGACTACAGTCCATAGAGTCGCAAAGAGTCAGACATGACTGAAGTGACTTAGCATGTGCACAAAGATTTAATATTATTGCTCTCATAATTGCTTTTTATTACCATTAATCATTGTAAAATAGGAAAGGAGCACAACAATGAAATTCATCAAATCTCTATATATTTATGTAATTTGGGAGAATCTGTCTCTAAATGGAGTTCCTTGTCCCAGTGGCAGAGGAAAATCCAAATAAGAAAAGTCCTTCAGATAGCAATGTTTCACTAGGAAGAGGCTACATCATTTTCTAAGTTAAAGAAAAATTATTAGCCCCACATTCTGGAAATACTGACTAGTTCATTATATCAAACAATGTATGGTCCTTTTCATCACTGCTAAAATACTAAGTGCTCTCTTTAATGCCTAGTCAATAAGCAGATTAAAACATAAATGCCACTAAATATGCTTTAAATATCAGCTCCATTGAAATATTTCTAAGTTCTGTATCCTCTTAAAATAATCCCCATTTGAAATTGAGAGGAAATGTCACCCATATGAGTTTCTTCAGAATTTAAGCTCTGATTATACAAGGAATTATGTACTATATAGCTTTGGAAATTGGATAATTAAAGAAGTACCAGACTCTTCGTTGATGACATTTTTAAGCTTAGAAAGTTTTTATCAACGCTACAGTCAAATTTCATTTTTCAAATAGTGTTTTACACACTGAGTACATTTCTAACTCCAATTAAAGCTAGCTACCTTAAGAAGAGACTGTGAAGAAAGGCAAAGATGCACAATCACACCAGATAAGCCTTTCACTACTAGAACCTACAGAACTGCAAAAAGGCCATCTGCTTTGATCAGGTCTCAGTAGGGAAAGGAAGGTAAGTACAAAATTGTAAAGGAGTAACTCAAACTTTCAAGGAAATAATGATCTGCTAAAGAAACTGAACTAGTTCAAATGTGACTTGATTGACCCTCTTCAAATTTTATTTTAGTCTCCATTTTCAAATGATGTACAAACAGGAAGTCTTTCATAGGACAAATCTGATTCTTCCTTGGGTGAATGTAAAGTGACCAAATCATATGTTCACATCTGATTCGGAGAAGGGAGATTTTGTCATCATTTTCCCTTTATCAGAGGACTTAGGAACATTTTCTAAGTATTCGACTAAAAGAATCCCTCTTTGTCCTCTTACCAGTCTAATCATGGTATTTAATTCCAATAACCAAGGACTATATTAAATGTTCTTGAAATATACATTTTGCCTGAAACTGCTAAGTCACTTCAGTCATGTCCGACTCTGTGCGACCCCATAGATGGCAGCCCACAGGCTCCACTGTCCCTGGGATTCTCTAGGCAAGAACTCTGGAGTGGGTTGCCATTTCCTTCTCCATTTTGCCTAGGTCTTTCAAATGTTGCATATTTGACTTCAGCTTAATAATCGATCTATGCGTAATGTGTATAATACATCTACATTTTTCTTTGTAACTTTCTTCGTTAAGGAAACATAATATACACATAATCCAATTAAAAGCCTAGAATCTAAACCCTAATTTTTAAATCACCCACATTACTTTCTTTTTGGGGTTATGTCTTTTTTTACTATCCTCTCTTGCCAATCAAATGCATGAAAATGGTAAGATTTCTCATTATTCAGTCACAGACTATAGTTGGAGTTGAAGATCATCAGAGATCATCTATTCTTTCATTTTGCAAAAGAAGAAACTGAGCCAGAGACATGTTAAGCCACACAGTTAGTATCAGAACTTGGATTGCTTATTGTATAACTTCAGACCACCATTAAAATACAAACTTTCCCATTCAGAGGTGTTCTCAAAAGAGAAGGTGAAAACATCATTGGAACTGTAATCCGGAAGAACCACTACAGGAGCAAGAGAAAGAAATCCAACCAGTATCACTTGCCATACCATTTCCTGAGAGGTTATATTGTTCCAAACAGGCACTTTTGCTAACTTGCACCAAAAGGTACCATACAGTTGGGTTTCCCTAGTGGCTCAGATGGTAAAGAGTCTGCCTGCATTGCAGGAAACCTGGGTTCGATCATCCCTGAGTTGGGAAGATCTCCTGGAGAAGGGAAGAATTACTCACTCTGGTATTCTTGCCTGGAGAATTCCATGGACAGAGGAGCCCTTGTGGATTCTAGTCCATAGAGTTGCAAAGAGTCAGACATGACTGAGTGACGAACACTTTTCACTTTTCACCATACAGTTGGGCTGTGGCCCTGATCATAATTAAGGTACCTTTTGGAGTTATTTGATGGAAAGGGTAAGAAGGGGCTTTAGAAATCTCCTGAGAGTGCTGACATCTGGGATTTCTGAAACTGAATTAGTTGAACCTAATAGCAACTCAAGAGGAAAGGTCACACAGGTTTGGGTGAGAAATTCATGATTTGTAAATGTCAGCTAAGATTTGGATAAGCATCTGGCTTTTGCTTATACACCTGAAAATGAATAAGCACTGAAATCTGGAGGGTTCGTACTCACTGGACCTAATCCACCCAGGATTTAACAGCCAGAAAAGAAACGCTGGTTATGGCAAGGATTCTACCAACTTTTAAATCAATTTACACACAAAAACAAAGAAGCACATATGTAGATGTCTGTATACATATGCAAACATGTCTATACATAACCCACACACACAAATATGTGTATATTTCTACGCATTTCATGTATATATGCATGTAGGCTTGGGGGGGTGTGTGTGTGAGTGTGTGTGTGTGTTTAAATATTCCAAAACATTGGGCCAGTTGGCCATGCATCTAGTTTCTCTTGGAAAAGATTTACTTCATATCTAATAGAAATATACAATCTGGTTAAATGTTGCTGGTAAAATGTCTAACACATGGGTGGATTGAGATTGTGAACAAGTAGAGAATACTAAAGCAGCCTGTTGGAGATAGACCCTTTGAAAGGAGGCCAGAAAACATTTCATTCCAAAGAGAGAGGATACGCATCTATTGTTTCTCCAGCTGGCTAAGCAAAGGCAGGGATGTTTCCTACTAAACAGCCTCATTAACATAAGCATAACTACAGGGTAAGTTTTCAAGCTCATTCCAAGTGAATTCAAAGGGGTGGGGGAAGAAAGATGCCATTAATATGCACAACTCATGCAGACAATGATATGAAGCTAATTCATTTCATCATATTATCACCATAGCATATTAACTTAAAAGAAATAATAAGACAACATGGAAATGTTTGCATATTAGAGAGAATTCTCGTTGTACCCTATTAGCACCATATCCTATTAGTATTGCATTAGGCTACCATGCTGCAATGCTAAAATGATGAAATCCCACTGTGAAAACTGATATTGAATTCTTGTAATGTTTCAGAATCATTTTTAGCACTGCATATAAATAATTCATGTGAGCAGATCTAATGAATTGATGGAAGAAAAAAAAAAAAA
>SJYQ01000836.1:1229329-1278299 GCA_006410935.1 Redunca redunca | reverse complement strand
AAAAAAAAAAAAACATCCCTTGGCATTGTGAGCATATTTATGAATGTAAAGTCACGAGCAAGTCGCTTTCTCATAGAAGGTGGGCAGGGGCTGAAATGTGACATCTACTCCAGAGCTGGTTATTAATATAACTAGGAATTCTAGGTCAAGTCCTGTTGAAATATTCCTGAAAGCGTATTTTCTTCAAGGAAAGGTGGTACAATATTGATTGGCACTCTCCTGTCCTTTTTGAATCTAGACTGTGGATCAACTGAGGCAGGCACCCTCACTTAGAGACACTTGCTATACAGAAACCAAATTTAATTAACTGAGAACCCAGGTGAACTAGTATCTTTTTACTCTCAAAGTCTTCGTCCAAGACTTACCCAACTGTCATCATTATCTGATTCTTCATCTATCTGGAACACTAGCCTGTATGCTCCTTGAAGTCACGGATCATTATTTATATCTATTACCCTAATCCCTAGCACAATGCCTGGCCCTGACTAGGTGCTCAATAAACATTTTACTGAGTAGATGGATGAATGAATTAATGAATTTATTCAATTCCAAAGACTCCAGTTAAAAATTTGGAATAAAAGAGGATGACTGGGTCGTTTACATTTAACTCTGAGTGTTTTACTAAACTAAATCTTTATTTGTAATGTTGAGTTTAGTCAAAGCAGTTTCAGTTCAGAAAGGCATTTTAATTTAATGGAATTCTTCCAGAGTTAGACACAGTTGTTTAAATCCCTGCCTTAGATTAATGGTTTTTTGGTTTCTCATACCACATATTGCATATTGGTGTCAGTGCGCTTGCAGAGAAGTAATCCTAATGCAATTTCAACTCCCCAGGATGGAGATTTCCTGCAAGGAGAGCTGTCGTGTAAAGCGCGTTCCTCTATGTAGAAATATTGCTGGCAGTTACGGTGAATTGCAGGGCAGAAGCCAATGACCTGTTTTTGGTTCTCTGTGCAGCTTACTTGTGGGCACTGTGATTCTTTGCTACTGCTCTCTGGAGTTCACTACACTTAAGCTCCAGCTCCCTCATGGCCTATCTCCCGCATTCTGCTCAGTGGACAGATTACACAATGCCCCTAGTTGCCGGCCTTCTTTCTACACAGTGACTTGTTTCAAAGCTAAAGAAACTGGAAAAGAATAACTAATAGATTTTTCTGGAAGACGACACTGGATTTTTTTTCTCTTTTTCATACCCCAGAGAATATTCTAATGTGGAATTGAAAGAGATCACTTCACCTTTGTGTTGGGTAAGGGAGTTAGAGAAAACGAGGTTCCGAAAGAATGAGACCAGCATTTCACAGGAACAGATCACCTTTAATGAGGTGAGAAGGGGCAGCAGTCAGATTAGTGAGTGGCTGCACTAACCCAAGAAAAGAGTAAGTGTATACAGGCATATATGTCGAAAGTACTGTCTTAAGGGGGCCTGTTCTTCTCCAAGGTTGTTCGGAGTGATCTCTTAAAAGGCTGGGGCAAGGAATTCTGGAGATCGGCCAGAGGCTGGACCAGCTGGGAACTGGGAGTCATCAACCTTAATGTCCATTTTTTTTAATGTCTATTTTTTTTTTTCCCATCGGGTGAGAGAGTTCTTTGTTTTGCATAGAATGGTGGGGAGGACCTGGAGGGGAGTTTTAACTCCAGGTTATTTTGAGCCATGTAACTTTCCTTCAGTTTCAATACCTGCCCTCCTGTATTCATGTGCATGCACACACACAGATGCACACACTGGCTCCTTAACTATGGTTCAATGTTCATCCAAGACTCAGAGTCATTTACCCAGAAAAGTAGCTGTTTCTTTAGGCCAAAAGGCCAGAGTGAGAAATGTGGGCCTCCTAAGCCATGTCTCTGTGGAGAAAAATGAAAGGTCATTTATTGTATGGTAAAGTATACTAGTGGAGAAGGCAACGGCACCCCACTCCAGTACTCTTGCCTGGAAAATCTCATGGATGGAGGAGCCTGGTAGGCTGCAGTCCACGGGGTCGTGAAGAGTCAGACACAACTGAGCAACTTCACTTTCATGCTTTGGAGAAGGAAATGGCAACCCACTCCAGTGTTCTTGCCTGGAGAATCCCAGGGATGGGGGAGCCTGGTGGGCTGCTGTCTATGGGGACACACAGAGTCAGACATGACTAAAGCGACTTAGCAGCAAAGTATACTAGGGGCTTCGCTGGTGGCTCAGACAGTAAAGAATCTGCCTAAAATGCAGGTTCAACCCCTGGATCAGGAAGATCCCCTGGAGAAGGGAATAGCAGCCTACTCCAGTATTCTTGCCTGGAGAATTCCCTGGAGAGAGGAGCGAGCCTGGACGGTCTACAGTTCATGGGACCATAAACAGTTGGGCACAGCTAAGCCACTAACACTTTCACCTTCAACAGTACAAGCAATTCACTCCAGCAAAGCTAGGTGAGCCAGTCACTAAAGAGGGGCTCCCATAGGTGCTTTCTCATGCTCCTCTTGCCTTTGACTTCCCAAGAGTTTCCTAGGGTAGACTGAGTAGTCAACTCTGAGGGAAGTAAAGGGTCCTTTGTGTGGGTTGACTGTCATGGTTGGAAACAGAAGTCTTAATGGAGAACTAGTGTTCCCATCTCTTTAGATGGGTTGACAAAACAGGTATGTTTTCACTCTCTTCCCTGTGCACTGAGGTATTCATACTTAAGTTGACAGGTCAAGTTTGACCATACAGTAGTATATGAGTTGTAGTGATATTTGTTTATAAGGCATTAAGAAACAAAATGAAAACTCACAATCTTTTTTTTTTCACCAGTTAAAAGGCAATTTTAACTAACTATGCACCTCAAAATGCAACTGGAAATGGAATGAAAAATGTGAAATGTTGTTGAATTTGAACCAGTTTGGATTAAGGAAATGATAGATGAGGTGATATCCATATGCAGCAATTTGTTCTGTTTTGCTGGTGAATAGATTTTAATTACTCTGCTGTCCTTTTGTAGCTCCCAGATTACTGCAGGTAATCTGCTAAAGTTGTTTCTAGGCTAATAAAACACAGGTAAAAAAATCTAATTGTGAGTTTTAAAAGGCTCATATTTTGTCTTCTTTCCTTGGACAAATAATGTTTAAAGGCATTTTCTCCTATTTTTCATTTCTATGCATTTGTTGAGAACTTGCCATGTGTACTTTGCATTCATTATTTTATTTTATTTCCATTTTACAGTTTATGAAACTGAGACTCAGAGAGATTAAGTAACTTCCTCAGGGTAACAGAGCTCTGTGAGTAGAGAATAGACACTAATCAAGGTTTATCTGATTCCAGAACCCAGGTTCTTAACTCTTTTCTCAGAATACTAACAAACAAGGCCTCAGCAAGCACCAGCAGATTTGAAGTCTAAAGCATATCTAACATTGATAAAATAAATACCAGTTCCTCACTGGGTTGCTACAAATGAATAGTCTGAGCCTAAACTGTTTCCATCATACTGTGACTATTAAATATATATAATAGGTCTGAGGCTTTTCTAGGTGTTAAGAAATTCAGGTGGATCCCAGTAAATCTACTTCCTAGTGGTCTGCTATGGATGAAAAAGCAGATTTACTGACTCAGATAAAAACTGCTCTATGTATCAACTTTGGTGATTACTAATTGTATGATTTTCAACAGGTGTCTTAGTTTCTTTAAATTCTTCATCTAAAACAAAGACAATACCTAATTTTTGGAAGTGTGAGAAGAAAATGAGATCATCTCAGTGATGGGCACATAATGGTACGCAGCAATTGTTAACTTCTCTTTTATCACTTTCCTAGAAGCGGACCTAGGTCCAAGCACAAGAGATGCATTTTTATCTGAGTCAGTAAATCTATGCTTTCTTCCATAGTAGGCCACTTCTTAAGAAGTAAAAATGTGAAAGTGTTAGTCACTTCAGTCAAGTCCAACTCTTTGTGACCCCATAGACAATACCCCACCAGGCTCCTCTATTCATGGAATTCTCCAAGCAAGAATACTGGAGTGGGTAGTCAGTCATTCCCTTCTCCAGGGGATCATCCGGACCCAAGGATCTTACCCAGGTCTCCTGCATCGCAGGTCGATTCTTTACTGTCTGATCCACCAGGGAAACCCCTTAAATTCTTAATCTCTGAAACAAAGATAATTTTTACAGCTGTGAAAAGTGAATGAGATCATCCCAGTGGCTGGCAGATAATAGTATGAGCAAGAGTGACTTCTCTTTCTCACATTGCTGTTAATAGAAGCTGACCTAGGTCTAAGCACAGGACTACTTTGCACTCTTCATAGTCGTGCCCACAAACTTTCAAATAGCCACGGGTCTCAAATTCATTTTTTTCTATCCAAAATTAGTCTCCAAAGATGGTGTTAGGATTCCTATAGGATTCAGAACAGATTCAAAATGTAGACTTTCACTGTCAAGTGGTATCATGTGCCCAGACAAAGGGCCTCACCTATGTGATTCTTAACAGTAAGATATTCGTGTAAAAAATACCTGACCAGGAGATATAAATCCCAACGGTATTTTTTTTCAATGTACCTGTCCCATTTTAGCTGATTTCAGTTTTTCCAATGTAGAAATAAATCTCATACTGAACAAAATCCATAAATCCTGAACCCTGATCACCTCAGCAAGATTTCCTAGCTGTCTGAAAGGCTAGTTTTATTATGGATCAGTCAATGCCACGCATTTCAGGTCATTCTGGCCCTAGTCAGCACGGAACTGATTTCAAGAGTCCAGGAGAGTATGAGTCAGTGTGGAAGTTCAAGCAGCAACCAACAGGGTCTCAACACTCACCAGGAATTCCAGCCTAGTCTCAGTCTTGAAAGGATTCCTGGAGGATGTTTGGTATGCCTTGCCTTCACTGCACAAGCCAGGTCTCACCAAGTACTGAGTGTGTATTTCAGTGGAGGGCTGATCTGCTCCATATCACTGAAATCCAAAAATGTACTAAGGAAATTTCACAAAGTCTGTAAGGCAGTTGACAGTGCAAGCCTCCCTCCTGGATTTTTAGCTTGCCAAAGATGTAATCTAAAAATCACACACTAACCCTGAAACCAGGACTACCTGAGAGTTATGCATGACATAATTCCATACCATCATGGCAACCACAAAGTTTTAAAATGCCTTTCTTAAAGGCTTATTAAATTTATCTTCTTAATTAAGCCTTTCCTCAAAGAAAACTAGGAGCCTCCTTTGTTTCTCTGTGCTAATAAAATATTCAGGACACTTTTCTTATAAATTCAAGACATAGAAAGGTGAGCTTTCTCCAAGAGACTTTTGTCAGGAGCTTACTGCTGGATGACCCAAGGCCTCATTCTCCTGTGTTAAAAGTGTGTGTGAAATCACTCAGTTGTGTCCGACTCTTGTGACCCCATGGACTATACAGTCCATGGAATTCTCCAGGCCAGAATACTGGAGTGGGTAGCTGTTCCCTCCTATGCTAAGGTACACATCATCACAATTTCACCTTTCAATTAACCAAGACAGATCTAGGTTCATCACAGCAAGAAATTCTGCTTTTAATTGGCTACAAGAGTAATATAGTAGTGCGGAATTATTGCTTTAGGTTGTTTATGTTTGCAATAAGTTTCAACTAAACGTCTTCATCAAAATGTCAAATTTATTCCTGATGTAACAAAATACATTCAATGGCTGATCATGTATTCACTAATATCTTGTGTTGCCATCATGCCATTATTGGTTCTAATAATACCTAATTGCAATAATAAATACCTAATTTGGGGGATTTGTTTGTTTTCTAATTAGACATTTTTCACATTTATATTATGTAATTGTTCATGAATAATTATTGTTAGTCACAAAATAGAATTATCGTTAAGCCTGTATAAACTGAAGCCAGCTTCTTTTTGAAAAAGGAATTAAACTTTTCCTGCTTTATGTTCTAATTAACTTTTTTTCCTCTGTTTTGTGGAACTCCTTGAAACAATGTTGAGGGAAACTGTAAAGTGGATGCTGATAACTGAAGACATTTTTATAATTATAAATTCACTGAAGGAGATTTAAAGACTCATATTACTATAATTGGTGTTTTCTTCACATACCCCTGCTTGGAACCAAGGGAGCTTTCTTCGAGACTTTTGTCAGAAGCTTACTGCTGGATGACCCAAGGCCTCATTCTCCTGTGTTAAAAGTGTGTGAAATCACTCAGTTGTGTCTGACTCTTTGTGACCCCATGGACTATACAGTCCATGGAATTCTCCAGGCCAGAATACTGGAGTGGGTAGCTGTTCCCTCCTATGGTAAGGTACTAAGCAAATAGCAACAGCACAAAAGCCTTTCTGTATCTGCATTTCAGTTTCACCCTTTCACCATCTCTTCACGGACCATAAAAACATAATATTCACTTGTACAAAATGTCTGCTGCTGCTGCTGCTGCTAAGTCACTTCAGTCCCGTCCGACTCTGTGCGACCCCATAGACGGCAGCCCGCCAGGCTCCCCTGTCCCTGGGGTTCTCCAGGCAGGAACACTGGAGTGGGTTGCCATTCCAATAAGCCATTCTACTTTCTTGTCTGAGTATATGTTTGTCTTTATTCTTGGAATGACTTTTTTTTTTCCTAGTCTCTTAAGAGACTCATGCTCATCAATTCAGTAACCAATTCCTCCATGAAGCTTTCCCCATGTCCTTATGCAAACTTTCTTATATTTTCTTTACATTACAAGCTTACCTCTAGCATTACCACCTACCACCCTGGATTTTAATTATGGAATTTCTTGACTATGTCTCCCACTAAATTCTGTCCCCCAGTGGAGTATACAAATGTATTTTTTTAAATCCTTCTCTTGAAAATGAGACAGAATGGGATCTGGGACCCTTCTTTACTGCATGCACCTGGACAAATGTCTTCTCAAGCAACAGAGGACAATGAAGCAATAAGGGACTAAAAGTAACTGCAGGCGTGCACAGTTGGAACAAACTACAAACAAGAGAGAAAAAGACTGAAATGCAACTGACACTTCTGAGGTACTGGCAGCAAAAGTAGGGTCTGCACATGATCTCTGCACGTAGCACCATGAAGGGTGTAGGTAGACCACCTAATACACCCCTCAGGCCCAAGTCATGAATCTGCTGCTACCCTCACCCCATTTAAGGGACCAGCTTATCCCACCCCAGGAAGAAAGCAAGGGGATCGCAACCTTGTTTTCACTCTCTCATACTATGGCACCAGTCCCCATAAGACCCTACCTGAATTTCTTATCTGGCTTCTTATCAAATTCTATTGATTAACAGTCCAAGAACCCAAGTCAGTAAAAACTACAAGGAAGTTAATACTGCCTTCAAGGCTTAACCAGTGAGGATGGAAGCTGGTGGATGATTGCTTTTTGTTCCATGTCTTGGGCAGACTTAGCATTGTAGGTGACTCTTCAGAGGGTCCCCACTGGGACTGAGTCCCACATGCCCACAGGGGTAACCAGTTTAATAATATGC
This sequence comes from Redunca redunca, assembly GCA_006410935.1. NCBI lineage: Eukaryota > Metazoa > Chordata > Mammalia > Artiodactyla > Bovidae > Redunca > Redunca redunca. The sequence continues at coordinate 1,270,894 of SJYQ01000836.1, read as the reverse complement.
CTTACTTTTCTGTTTCTTGTTTTATTCTTCCCGATCACCAGTTACTTTTCCCTTCATTTTTTAATTGCTGCTGTAACAAGCTGCCACAAATTTAACAGTTTAAAACAACACTAATTTCTTTTCTTATAACTCTAGAGATCAAAAATTGTAAATGCATTTCACTGAACTAGAGCCAAGGTGTCAGCAGGCTTGGTTTCTTCAGGAGACACTTAAGGGAGAATGTATTTTCCAGTTTCTGGAGGCCACCTGCATCCCTTGGCTCATGACCCTTCTTCTCATGACTCCAACTTCTTGCTTCTGCTATCACATCTCCTGTGTGTGTTTGCGAGTGTGTGTGTATATGTGTGCGTGCTCAGTCATGTCCAACTCTTTGCAACGCCATGGACTATAGCCTGCCAGGTCCTCTGTCCATGGAATCTCCAGGCAAGAATACTAGAGTGAGTATCCATTCCCTTCAGGGGATCTTCCCAACCCAGGGATTGAACCCAGTTCTCCTGTCTTACATGTGGATTCTTTATCATCTGAGCCACCAGCAAAGTCCAGGAGACACTAAGGGCAAATGTATTTTCTAGCTTCTGGAGGCCACCTGTGTTCCTTGACTCATGACTCTTCCTTACACTACTTCAATTTCTTGCTTCCACTAACATATCTCCTACTTCTTCTTTTGACCTTCTTGCCTCCCTCATAAATAACCCTGTGATTTTGTGATGGTGTTCAAGGCCCACCCAAATAATGCAGGATAATCTACCCATCTCAAGATTTTTAATTGATTCATACCTGCAACATTCCTTTGTCATATAAGATAACAGATTCTGGGGATTAGGACCTTTGATGAGAAGGTAGGAGGACAATTATTCAGTCCACCACACTTCCAAAACTGACCACACGCCACAAGCATGCTAATATTTCAAGCTCTCCATTTGAGGAAACTTCAAGGTAAGACAGAATCCAAAAGAAATTAGAATGTCAGGATGGGAATAGCCTTAACTATTAAACACTACAGATCAACAAGTAAATTGTGATTTAGAAAAACAATAGACCTCCTTTGCAATAAGGAGGTCATTGGTAGACTTGGTGAGAACAGTTTCAGAGGGTTTTAATTGCTAAATTGCACATGATTGAGTTGTCTCAAAGTAGTCTGAAAATATAAATGCAGGGAGGGCTCAATCAGCCTATTCTCTTCCATAAATCACCAGTATTTATAAATATGAAAACAGCTCAATATTTTCACAAGAAGCGGTAGTTACAAAGCTTAAACTTAATTTTTCAAGAAGGTCTTCTTGGCCTAGCCAATCTCATTGCTGACTATAGGGTATTTTCATAATTTCCAATATTTTCTCTATTCCCACATACAACACTTTATGTGATAACTTAGTTAGGTTCTGGCTTCCCCCAGTGATTGAAGTTCTGTGGTGGTAGATACCATCTCTTTCCTGCTTGCTTTTCATTCTCAGCCTTTCATATGGTTCCTGCCACAAAGTAGATACTCACAAAATAATTATTAAACAAAGTGCCAGCAAAAGCTATACATATGATTTAAATGAAATCACAATCCATATATTATGGGGCAGAGCTGAAAGAAAGTGTGGAGACCTCTCTTTCAGGCTTGAATTTGTGGACAAGAAAATGATTCTTTTTTTAGTCATCAAATTCCTATACAGATCACTTGGAAATGCTGCTAAAATGCAGATTCAGCTATGTGTATGAGGCTCTAGATTTTGCATTTCGATTCAAGTTCCCAGGTGATGTCAACACAGCTGGTCCTCAGGCACATACTTAGTGAAGATCCAAATTGAGTGGTTCTAAATCTACCTGCATGTTACAGAGCATCTTGAAAGATTTAAAAATGCATCCCAGTATCATTTTTCTAGAGATTATATACATGCATTAATATATTGTTTTTGTTTCTCTTTTTCTGACTTACTTCACAATGTATAATGGCTCTAGGTTCATCTACCTCACTAGAACTGACTCAAATTTGTTCTTTTTTATGGCTGAGTACTATTCCAGTGTATGTGTGTGTAATGACAAAACCCAGCACAAACAACATTGCAAAACAATTTTTTAATTAAAAAAAAAAGTGATGGAGGGGATATATGTATACCTGTGGCTGATTCATGTTGATGGCAGAAACCAACACAATATTGTAAAGCAATTATCCTCCAGTTAAAAATAAAAATAAAATACCCTGTTATCCTAGGTCTATAGAGACTAAAATATGGGGATTGTTAGTTACCCAGAAAATGTAATGTCTAGTTATTTATTTAGATGTATTTTTTATATTTATATGTCAAGCAGAAATAATAATGATATGTTTAAAGTGACTAGAATATGGGAATAAAAATTTTGTTTAAATTAAAAAAAAAATGCATCCCAATACCAGAACCCTGAGCACAGATTTTGATCTATTTCTGGGGGTTGAACCCCAGCACTCATTGTTTGTTGCAATTTTTTTTTTAAGATTCCCAGATTATTCTCACAGGCAGCCATGGCTAAGAATCACTGGTTTCCGGCCAAGGTCTCCTTTAACAGATAAAGAAACTGAGGTAGGGAAAGAGTAAGTTAAAGGTCAAAGCCAAACAGGATGGACTTGTCAAAGGGAGGGGAGTGACTACCTGCCTTCTGAGTTCCATAGCCAGGCTCTCCTGAACAATGAATTCAAGGAAAACGGAGAGATGCTTTTGCATTTAGACACAGCCTCGGTGATCCCTGGGAGTGAAGCAGGTGAGAGATGACTCAGACGTGAATTCCCTGCTGGCTTCCATTTTCATCCCCTTGGGCAGTGTGTAGGAGAAGTATAAACTGCATGAAGAGAGCATTGTCAAAGAAAATATCCCGGCTGATCTATTTTAGTTAAAACAGCTTTTTTCCCCCCAGGTACTGTGAGATTGCTTGTCTGTCAGGGTGTTGGCCTTGAGCAGGAGCTGGGCACCAGGGAAGGTGAATTTAGTGAAGGGAGAAAATAGAAATAAAAAGGAGGGCTGAGCCACAGGCTGCAGCGAGCGGAGGGAGCCAGCGCTGTCTGCTCAGTGACTTGCTCTTCATCGCAAATATCTCTGGGCTAAAGCCGAGCCTCATCTTTCGCAGCAGAGCTGCAATTAGCATTTCTCGCGTCCCAGGATGTGTCTACCAACCTCCGTAGCATCGCAATAAACGCATCCAGATCTTCCTAATTCTGTCATACATTTATGCTCTTTGGAAACTTCAGGCTGCTAGATGCAGGAGTGGCTGGATCTGAATAACAAACAGTGTATGCGGAGTCCAGATGTCAGGACCAGGCCGCGTCCCTAATGAGCAAAGGCTAACGTGGAGAGCAAGGGCCTCCGCAGCGTCTGAGGGCAGCAAACGTCTAAGAATTCTGGGTGTCAAGGTGGCAGGGTGTGGAGAAAGGTCTAACGAGGGGCCTCGGGGACCAGAAAGGGAAAATTGTCAGTTATCTTTGATAAGGATGCTAAAGTTTTCAAAATGGTTCAAAATTCTTAACCTGAGGAAGATGGCTTGTTTCTCCAGTTAATAACTCTTGCCTCATGCCACCTTGGGTATGGGCATACCACTGATTTCTTTGTTTTTCTCTCTTAATGCTAGGTGTCACAGCCAGCTGGGAAGCCCCAACAATTTTCTCAGGAGATGCTAATACTGAACTCAAAGCCGCTAGGTACCATTTTGCCTCAGCGCTTCCAGCCTTCCTCCTTTCTAAGTCACATGCAGTACTGGGTCTGGGGTGGAGAGGTGGGAATAACTCAGGCAGACAGGGGGAGGGCACCACTGACGTCTGCCCCCAGGGGCTGCTCTTTGCCACAGTTTGCACTGAGGGACACATCATTTCTGCTTTTGGTCACACACTCTCCCAACACACAAGGGACTTACTGAAATCAAAACTCAGAAAGGAAAAAGCCTCTGTTGTCCACAGCTTCCTCTTCCCACCCTTAAAAGCACAGCTGATCCCAGGGACGCAGTGTCGTCCCTCAGGGTGACCGAACTTTAGACAGGCTTCTAGATTCTAGGCCTTGACGTTGCTTTCCTTAGAACATTTGCTCTAGGAAACTCGTCCCTGGAAATTCTTTCTCTACTCCTTGGAGACATAAATCTTTTAAAAAGACTCTTCCCAATCTTACAGAACAAAAATGTGTTTCTTAAGGACCTGGGAGCCATCTCTTTGAAAAGTATCAAGGAAAACAGCTCCCTTCTTTCCCAGTTTCTATGGTAGGGAAGGAACCTAACTTTTGGGGGTGTCTTTCTCCAGGTTGTGAAATTACCTCCTGTCATAAAGATACAAGAAAGTTTATTACTTCATTTGATAAAGCCAGTAAGCAAACAGAGGCCTATGATGACCCTCACCCTAACTCGTCAATCTCTCCCACCTTTTTGTTTCAGCAGAGCTGAGTTCAGATTACATTCTGGTCTCTCTCTCTTACTCCTGCAGCCTGAACAAAAAGTTTTCCTTGACTGTTAAACCTCTTAGGTATTTGGTGGTAGATTTTCCGTTAAATATTGTTTTCTCCTTGGTTTGGTTGTTCCCAAGACCTGAGGATATAGTAGCCTGATTACTGTCTCCACTATTCAGTTATGAAGACTTAGTGAAAAAGAGTGTAACTCTTAATATATACTCCAAAGATTTTATATTAAAATAAGAACAATATATACAGCAAAATATGAACAATATATACAGCATAAGATAATATATATAGCATAAGACTCATATTTAAATTGAGAGACACTGAAATGCCATCACCATTCTCAATCCTCTTTTTGCCAGTTACTGTTTAATGCACATTTGTATGCATTTGCTTTTTTCCTGTGTCCCTAATAATCCTTTGTATGGAGGAACCTGTTAGTTTGTCTAAAGAGAACTCAGAAAATGATTCTTAAAAGGGTACCTGAGGAGGGTGAACACTGCAGGAGATATATCCAGTTGTACAAGGAAACGTTGAGTTCACGGTTGGTGTGTTGGACAAATGAGAGGAGAAAAAAAAGATGTTGACTTAACAGAGGAATATTTAAGAATAAATATCCATATACTGATTAGAAGATTTAGTTATATTTTATGTGACTGAAAATAGAATCTAGATATGACTGGGTGAAAGAGATCAAAATAAGCACAACAAGTGAGCTTTGGAAGAAAGCAGGCATATTAAGAGAGGCAGATGTATTCATACATGCGACAACCTGTTGGAATGTGCACGATGGCTTGTGTGTCTAGCATATGGATGGATGATCACTGCCCACATGTTGAGAGCTTTAAAACTAGCAATTGAAATGCCAGCACACTTTCAAAAATATTTTAATGATGCAAATTCAAATTGCCCCCAACTTCCTCTGGTGCTACTGCTAAGTCGCTTCAGTGAAAGTGAAGTCGCTCAGTCATGTCCGACTCTTCGTGACCCCATGGACTGCAGCCTACCAAGCCCCTCCATCCATGGGATTTTCCAGGCAAGAGTACTGGAGTGGGGTGCCATTGCCTTCTCTGCAACTTCCTCTAAGCAGAATAAATAAAGCAATAAACCCATTAGAAGGCACTTATGAGACATTATGCTTTTAAGAGTCTTGCTCTGAGGACCAGGAAAATAGAACTAGTTCCCATTTAGAAAGAGTTCTTGTTATTATGTTTAGCTTAAGGCATAGCTCACAGTCCTATTGGCTTTGAAACAATCACAATCATTCTCTGTTTTCCGCAGGACCCAAACTTTTCCGAGTAAGGATGTTTAAGGGTTGATCTGCAAATGGGAAGATATACTTATGAAAGGTAATGTGTGTCACTTCAGTGTACATGTTCATGTGTAACTTTGCTATTTGGTTTGCTCTTCTCATTCAAACTGTCAGAATTCAGACAGCAAGCCTACCATCTCCTCCAAGCTCCATATCAAGTGTGTTGATATTTCCCGTGAATGTTGATTGTACTCTCAAGAGTTCAGAAAACAAAAGTTTGGAATTCCCCATCCTCTTCAACTTGAAAGCCCACACAGTTGCCCTTCCCCTGTAGTCCCAATGTGTGATGTGTGTGTGTGAAGTGAAAGTGTTAGTCCCTGTTAGTCATGTCCAACTCTTTGTGACCCCATGGACTGTAGCCCTCCAGGCACCTCTTTCCATAGAATTCTCCAGGCAAGAATACTGAAGCAGGTTGCCATTCCCTTCTCCCAGGGAATCTTCCCGAACCAGGGATTGAACCTAGGTCTCCTGCATTGCAGGTAGATTCTTTACCATCTGAGCCACCAGGGACGTCATACACACATACACATACACACACACACATACACACACACACATAATCAAAACAAGTTTAAGAAATCATTTTCTGCTTTCTGAGCTGTGTCACAGTCTATGACCATTGTTTTGTCAGTAGATGACTCAACCTTCCATGGCAAAGAGAGGTTGAATTAATATATTGATATTAAGTGTTTTGGAAAACTGAAAGTGTAGAGTAATGACATTGCTGGGATGCCTCAGTTTCTCTGTTTGTATCTGTAGGAGGTTGATATCTACCTCAATGAATCACTGTGGGAATAGAATGAGACACAGAGTCTATAGAGTTCTTAACATGCTGCCTTGAACATGGCTAAGCGCTCAATAAGTATAAGTTGCAAAAAAAAAAAAGCAGAATTTACACCACAGCATTTAATGGGCCAGTGTCAATCTGTGGCGTTGCCTCAACACACTTAAATTAAGTGTAAACTATGCTGTCCTTTGGCTTTCTGGTTTTACAACACTCCTTGGATAGGCTCTAGCACAACAGCGAGATTCAAGGGTGAAAACCTTCTAGAAGCTATGCACCCTTGAGGGCGACAAGTCAGTTACAGTAATCATCCTTGTCAGCACAGCAGGATCCCTGTCTCACACGTCTGCCTGAGTGCAACACCCAGGACAGCATTAGACAAGTATCATTTTGTCAATTAACCTTTCTCCATTCTTAGTTTGTTAGGGCCTAAGCAAATGCATTGACTAAACTGAGAGGGGCTTTTATTTTCTTGACGTGGTACTTGCCGCTTTAAACACAGACTACCTGCACTTTCCCCTTATAAAAGAATCTCAGTTGCACCTCTCTGGCAAATTGGATAACCCTGTGTCATTCTGCATAAGACAATCATTTTGATTTATGGGAGGACTTGGTTCATTTAACATAAAGAGCCGTAGATGTCACAGTGTTTAACACTGCTTTTCATATCCACGGGTCTAAGAAAGCAGAGGATGTAGATGCTACCTGTGATCAGTGACTGCTCTCTTCCTGTATCCCCTTTAACCCTCTTTATTGGGTACCTGTGACAGGTCCATGACATGCACATGTATATGATGCTACTTGACACAAAAAGTAAAATTAATCATAATCTCCTACCTGCATTTTTCTGTATAAACATGAAACCTAGGAAATCAATCCTGAATATTCATTGGAAGGACTGATGCTGAAGCTCAAGTTCCAATACTTTGGCTGCCTGATGTGAAGAGCAGACTCATTTGAAAAGATCCTGATGCTGCGAAAGATTGAAGGCAGAAGGAGAAGAGGGTGACAGATGGTTGGATGGCACCACTGATGCAATGGAGATGAACTTGGCCAAACTCTGGGAGATGGTGAGGGACAGAGAAGCCTGGAATGCTGCAATCCACTGGGGTCTTGAAGAGTCAGACACGATTTGGTGACTGAACAACAACATAATCTTCTAAGGAATATATAATAACGGTAGCATTTTGCTAGCCCTTTAAGAGGTGCTAAGTTGTATTAAGTGCTTTTCATTCATTATTGCATTTTAATCCCCAAAGCAACCCTATAAGGCACATATTATTACTTTCATTGTTCAGATGAGGGAACTGTTGAAAGTACTATAACTAACCAGTGATCAAGGCAGTGTGGGAACCATGTTGTCCTAACTGCCTCCAACTCATGTAGTGGCTTGAATCATAACTCCCAGGTTATACAAGTATAAATAAGAAGTGTGTTCCTTCCATCAATAACTGACTCTCAATTGAATGTGATACCAACTAACAGGTGAAGCCATAGTTAATAAAAATAATTAAGAACAAGAATACTTGGCAGCACATGGTAGCATTGAGCCTAATGCTAGACTGTGAGAAATTTCTTAAAGACATATTCACTTAGGTAAGGGAATGGAAATTATTTTATATGTATGCTTAATGCAAGAGGAAAAAAGTTGAATTAAAGCAAGTAAATATTTGCTAATTCAGTGCTCCGGTTATGAAAGTTGATGTCAGCTTAAAATTCCTCTCTAGACTGGCAAGGCTACAAAGCCCCCTTTCTCCTCTTTCTCTTTTCTTTTCTCCCTACATGTAATTCCCCTTCACATTACCAGAGGCCATTCTTGTCCACTTCTATTCTCTACCTTCTCCCTGGGTTAGACTTGAATCATCTCCCTATCACTGTGGCTACGTTGGAATCTGCCTCCTTCTGTCTTCTGCTTCCCATGACTCTCTCTCACCTTATCACCATGGTTTCTCTCTCCTGTCCTGCTGTCACATTCATCCTTGGGCATCCCTGCCCTCTAGCTGGTAGGTAGTTACTTCTCTCAGTCTCACTTATATTTACATCACTGTAGACTTAGAGCCTCGATTTGAAATTACAGAATCTGATAGTCTGGTAAGAAAGCACACACTGATTAAAAAAAAAAAACTTTTGGAGTTTGCTTCTATTTTTTAATTTTAAAATTAAACTCATCACTGAGAATTTGGGAAAATTAAGATGAAGTGTGCTGTTGTTATAGAAACATACATATGTACACAAATATGTCTATAAAATGATAGTCTACATAAGTCTCTGCTCTCTCCATGGCTTCTGAAGCAATAGTTAACAATTAAATCTCCCTGCCCCAGCTATGCTGACCTCATTGGTGATTCTGGTAAGGTGAACAAGGAGATAAATGCAAAGGCATTTAGTTTGGGGGTCCATGAGGAAAAAAAAAAAACACACAGAAACATTAACGTTTGATAAATAGACTCAATCAGAAGGGGAGTAGGGAGTATATTTTCAAGACTGGAAGAAGTATAAACCATGGGGATTAAAAACAGAAGCTAAAGAAGAAGAGTACTTATAATCCTCGCCTTGGATGTGACTGCAAAAGATTCTAATCATCATTATCATTATTAGTGTTATTATTGTTATTACCGATAATAAACATATGCTGGCTGCCAACAGGATGCCAGGCATTGCACAAGAGAGAATTTTATTCTGTCCCTGCAGTGCTGGCTTACAACAGATTATAATTGCAAAAGAAAATCATATTAATAGAGATTCAATATCTTATTAGAAAAATAACATTGTATTTCTCCTCTCTCTGGGTTTTCTACCACCACGTAGAATACTGACTCTAAGAGTGATGGTTCTTGGACCATAAAGCTAATAAATCTCCCACTAAGAATTTATTCTCTGCAATTTCTCAACATCGAACATTTCTTTGCTTCTGCTTTCATACAATCCAGTGAAGTCATCCTACTTCTGTTTAGTTTTCTACCTTCCAGATCAATGGATTCTTTGGTTTACGTCGAGTTTACTGATTTTACAGTAGTCATCTTAAGCAGTGATTTTCAAACTGCTAGTGGCAGCCCGTTAGTGGGTCTTAGAATCTGTTTAGAGAATCACACCAGGATCCTAATAAAAATGATAGAATGTAAAAGTATAGAATAAAAAAGAATCCAAATATATTACATTTTATGAGTATTTTTTTCCTGAAATTTTGTTTCACTTTTGTACATGTATGTGTGTGTGTGTGTGTTTAGTGAATGGTTAAAATTAAAAGTGTTTAGTGCTATTGTTCATAATCAGAAAAAGCTGAAAAAGTACTAAAGGTATGAAGTTAAACTTTCCACTTAATTTGAAGTTCACAGTCCATGGGGTCGCAGAGTTGGTTGTGACTGAGTGACTCACCCACACTACCACTCAAACAGTAAGCATGCCAGACAGGGAACTCAATTTCCAGTTATTCATTGTACTTCAAAAATCTACTAATGTTTACTATGGTTACAATCATCTATGTCCCAGAATTAGTTCTAATTTCAAACATCCCTTTCCATTGCCACCGTAAATACACCCAGGCATGTTAGACCCCAGGTCCTGACTGTTGGTATATTAAAAACTCTCACCTTATGATATCATCTATAAAGCTGTTCATTCATTCTATATATTCTGTGGGTATCATAGGCCTGTTTCTTCATACACCATTTTGATGACATTCACTGAAATAGCCCATCCCTTCTAATGTATACCTTGTTAAACCTGCAGTGGAACTCACTTCCCACCCACCCATCCCATCTGCCAACAAAGAGACAACTTACCAATCTTAGGGCGTCCCAGGTAGCACTAGTGATGAAGAACCCACAGCCAAGGCAACAGATGTAGGAGACACGAGTTCTGTCCCTGGGTTGGGAAGATCCCCCGCAGGAGGACATGGCAGCCCACTCCAGTATTCTTGCCTGGAGAATCCCAAGGACAGAGGTGCCTGGAGGGCTACAGTCCATGGGGTGGTAAAGAGTCAGACATGACTGACTGAAGACACTTAGCACACAGACATGTCACAATCTTAACTGTAGAATTTAGCCATATAACTAATATATTACAAGAAAGTTCCCATGTGCCTCCAGCAGAGAAGACACGTATTTATCCCATCGTGGTAAGAAAGATTTCCCTTTGCCTTCATTCTAGCTAGAATCCCTATGCTTTTCCTTTACTTGTATTGTTAGAACTTTTTAAGTTTGTATAATTTAAAGACTAGATTTATATGCTTTCACACACTTTCCTCTGATTTTTTAATTTAATCCAAGTAAAAATATTTGAACTGGAGGTGGAGAGAAGGAAGCATGACTGAATTATCAAGGTAATCTTTAAGTAAAGGCTCTGCGGGAGACTACAGAAGCTGGGATAACAAAATATGTAGCAAGTGCCATTAGTATGAAGAGGCTTGCCTGGTGGTGTTTCAAACAAAGGCAAACACAGCACTGAGAGAGCTTTTACGTCCAAAATTCCAAGGATGTTTCCAATTCTTTATCCTAAACAGACATTTTCTGCTGCTCATAGAAAAGTCCCCTGAAATTTTTATATTCCAAGTTTACAAAAATCTCATAATGATTCCAACATTGATCATTGACAGGAATTACAGAGTTGTATCCCTGCTTAGAAGGAAACTAATTGTTGATAAATCTGTTTGTATATATACATTCTCACCAGTATCCAAAAGGACATAAAGGCAGACATGAGGGCAGTTTAAAAATGTAATACGAGATAAGGTATTCAGGGCTGAAACAGAACAAAGCTCTTCTCATAGAAGAAGGAAGAAGAGGAGCTTTAAGTCATTTGAGTTGAGCAAATTATAATACTTGAATAGTAAGTTTGGATGTACAGTTTCTGGCAGCATAGGTAAAGTGGAAAGATAAAAATTATCTGAATAGACATCATCTTTCCTGGAATTGAACCCAAAATTGTCCTTGGTTAAGGAGCATTGAATGCAATGGCCTAGGTGTTGTCCGGTTCTAGTCACAGCCCTGCTTCAAATTCACTATTTTGTCTTTCAGTTATTTATCTACCTGATAGGACAGTGAGGAGAAAGGGACTGCTTAGAACTACAGAACTGCTAAAGTCTGTTTAAGCATTAAAATTCTGATTTTATGACATGATAGATTTGAAGAAATAGGAATATTTTAAGTCAAGAGCTGTATTAACCACTGAAGGTGCAGAAATTGAAAAATAGCATGTGTGTAAAATTACCCAGTTATTTTTCCACAGGGCAGTAGCAGGGTCATTCTTTCATGCACAATTCCAAAATCCATTGTTCATTTCAGAATGCAGTGTAGTCACTTCCAGCATCTCATCAGGCATAGATCCTATTTGCTCTGTCTCTTGCATGAATCCACTTGTTTCTCTCTCTGTTGGAACCATTCATTATCCATCCATTGCCTTGTCTCCCTGCCTCCAGCTTTAGCCCCCTATTTACCTATCACACAGCTACCAGAGTGATTTCTAAAAAATTAATATCTTTCATTCTTTTGATCCCTGGGTCAGGAAGATCCCCTGGAGTTGGAAATGGCAACCCACTTCAGTATTCTTGCCTGGAAAGTCCCATGGGCAGAGGATCCTGGTCGGCTACAGTCCATGGGGTTCCAAAGAGTTGGACATGACTGAGCATTTAGCACTGCTGTAGTATTCTTTGTGACTACTCAGTACCAGGAGAATAGAGTCCAAATTTCTTACCTCCCCGTATGAAATCCCCATGACATTGCTTACTTCTGTAGGCTTACATTTCTGCACAGGCCCCTTAAATCCTAAAACTTCTTCCAACCATTCAAAACTACTCACAGATTCCCCAAGGACTCATGTCTTTATGATCTCACATGTCTTGTTTCTTCCCCTAAATATTTTTCTCTCCCCCATCTCACTATCTTTTGCCAGTTCACTTGGCAAAATTTTCTTTATCTTTCAAGAGTCTATTAAATTGTTTCCTCTTTTATGAAACCTCAATTCGCATTCTCTTCTCCAGAATTTTAACTACTCTTTCCTCTTGGCTACACTGTGTCTTGCACAAATTCTATCAGAATGCTCATGACATTTTTATTGCTTATAGGTCTGTTTTCCTTCCTCAATCTTTAGCACCAGGAGGCATGAAACATTTACTAATTTTATCCCTGGCTCTCAAGTAATGTTTATGAGACAAGTGAATGCTGGAATGTTGGGTCCTCTCCCTAATTTCTAACTCTTAAAAAGCTGAAAAAAATCCATCCTTGTCTCTTTCCTCTTATTCATCATTTCAATCTAACCCCATATCCACTGCTATATAATGATATCTTTTGTTTTTCTTGGCTTAGTCAGTAGGCTTGTTAGCTAGGACAGCATGTGTGATTCAATAACTAACTTCACTTCACCTTCTTTAGACTTTTTACTTTATCTAATTTGCCCATATTCTGTGGTCCTACATCTTAACTTTCTCTTTGCCAGATTCCTCTTAAGCAATTTTTATGTGTCTGTTAAATACTTTGCCCGTTTCTGCTGCTGCTGCTAAGTCACTTCAGTCGTGTCCGACTCTGTGCGACCCCATAGACGGCAGCCCACCAGGCTCCCCAATCCCTGGAATTCTCCAGGCAAGAACACTGGAGTGGGTTGCCATTGCCTTCTCCATTGCCCATTTCTAGCATGTCATAAATACTAAGTGTGCTTGTTAAAAAGTAATAATGTTGTTTGAATGGATTGTTGCTTTTAGGCCATATCTAGAAGTATTGCCTTTAAAAACAAAACCAATGCAGTATAACATTGTGGTTAACAAAGGCAGCTCAGTAGAGCAGAGTTGTCTTGGTTCTATAGTCAGACAGTCCTGGGTTTGAGCCCTGCCTGGCCTGCAAGGAGATCAAACCAGTCAATCCTAAAGGAATTCAGTCCTGAATATTCATTGAAAGGACTGATGCGGAAGCTGAAGCTCCAGTACTTTGGCCAATGACTTTGTCTTTGGATGCCAAGAACTGATTCATTGAAAAAGACCCTGATGCTGAGAAAGATTGAAGGCAAGAGGGGAAGGGGATGACCGAGGGTGAAATGGGTAGATGGCATCACCAACTCGATGAACATGAGTTTGAGCAAGCACTGGGAGTTGGTGATGGACAGGGAAGCCTGTTGTGCCACAGTCCATGGGGTCTCAAAGCGTCAGACACAACTGAGCAACTGAATTGAACTGAACTGCAGTGGTTTAGCTGAGTGACATTTGCCAAGTCTACCTTCTGAATCGGTCTGTTTCTCCATGAAAAAGAATAAGCACACCTCCATGTTTGCAGCATTGTGAGGACTAAATAATATAATTCAGCAGAATGTATAGCTAACAGCAGTTAATGAATAAAGGAGAGTCTACTACAATAATAATTATTGATTATTAATGATGATGTTGGTAACTGATTTGGTACAACACTGAAGAACATTTGGGTTTGGGGGTATGACCTAAAGTACATTTATAAACTGGTTTTTATTTTTTGGTATTAAGAAATTTTGCTGCCTGTTTGTTTTTTAACTAGGGCCTATGCTAATAGATAATTGTTCCCATCTGGCGTTGATATTGAGTGCAAATCCAGAACCAGCAGCTCTAGTGCAAACCTTGGTCTCCAGAGCCATGCTCCAGAGAGAATGTGACACCCTGAAAGGCCCAATTGGCTTTTCTGCCTGCCTTTTCTGTGATTGTTCTGTTGTTGTTATTTTTATTATTACTCTCCAATCTTTTTTCCAGCGAAGAGCTGAGAACCACAAAAAAAAAAATAGAAAGAAAGAAAACTTCAGTAGCCTCACTAATGTGACGAAGTGTCATTGGCAGCAGGATTTTGCACGATCTCGCTGCCGACCCAGGTAACAGCTGGTGACTTCGTCTTGCGCAAAGGAAATCACTCTCTTTGATGAATACTTCGGGATGATTTTCAGCTCTGATCTTCACTTGCTTTTAGACAGCTACTGTAACAAAAGCCTGTAGGGAGAGCTAAAGCTTCGCCTATTTACAATAACCACATGCTGACTCTCTATTTAATTTTAAAAACAAACTCAGAGCTCCAAATCACTGTCATATTTAATATTTTGTCCTAAAATAACTCTTTTATTTTGCTTTTTTAAAATTAAAACGTAGCTTTATATAACGGGCAGCAAGAAAAAAAGAAAGAGAAAGGAAGAGAAAGAAACAAATTGTGACAACAGGAGTGGTTTTAACAACAGAAACTCATTTCTTCCTCTTTTGAGGCAACGAAGGAGGCAACAGCTTTGCCGTTGTTATTTCTTGCATGCCAGCTAGAGCCCAGAGTGACTACATGCCATCATTTTCAATAATGCCTGTGTGTTTTTGAGGAAATACACACACATATGCACACATAGAGCCTCGCTTTAAATAAATTCTACAATGCGCCACCTGTCCATTAAATATGATTACCCAAATGTGATTTAAGATGTCTTCTGAGCTTTCCTTTCAATTCCCTCCTTATAGACAAATTGGAAGCCACCTGTGGATTCCAGACCATGTTTTGACCCCCTTCCTTGCTTCTTTTGAAACTCAAAATCAGTAACATAATTGCCAATCTGGGTTTAAGCTTTTGCCACCTCCTGAATAAGTTACCGACCAGTGAAAGGGTACACAAAAACACCTGTAAATCATATAACTTGGTCAATCACTTCACAACCTCTCTCTGGCTATCTCAGGCTGGGCCTCACAATGCCTGATACAGCTTATTATGCAATGATGTTCCATGTTGCCAGTAAACCATGGCTTTATGCCACCGTTCCATACAGCAGCTCTATTTAGCTTTATTTATTGGATTTTTAAATCCTCTTGTACAGTAGGCATTGATCTCTCCTGAGGTTGTGATTATAGTTTTAACATTGACACTTCTATCAGAACCAACCTCAATTCCTTTGCCTTCTGCTGACAAGAAATGGTAATCATTCCAACACTGCAATCTCTGAATCTTGAACCCCTGTCCCACATACTTTGCCCCGCATCAAGAGTACACAGATGTTGGTTAGTTGGCTTCCTCAGCAAAACGTAGTCTTCAAATTGCCTTCCCTTTCTGTTTTACTTCAAAGAGTAAAGGTAAATCTGTAAGGGTAAGTCTGACTGGAAGCACTGAAAATGCTCTGAGACACATATGCATTTAAAAAGCTGCCTTCTTCCCACTCAAAAATTTCATGTTTATCATTATCTACCTGGAACACTGTCTGTCAAGTAATTGTAGTAATTGACAGTGATCACTTTCTTAGAAGAGATTCTACCTTTCTGTTTGCTGATGAATCTCAGAAATAAAGTAAATTCCATCATTCCAGGTATAATTAGCAAGAAGCTACATTGGAAATCAAAGCATAGAATATAAAATATCAGTTCAGCCATTAATTAGTTGTATGACTGAGTAAGTAGCCCAACCTCTCTTAGCCTCATCTAGAAAATGAGAATACCTCAGCCTTCCTCCTAGTGTAAGTGTGAGACTTAAGTGAAAAAGTGTGCATGAATATCTGGCATATGGTGGATTGCCAGTAAGTTTTCATTTAACATCCCATTTTGCCCTTTCCTCTACCGCTTCTCAAGATGAATTGTTGCTTGTGAAAAACTAGTCAATCATTCTGTTATAGTTCTTCACCCTAGTATAGGATAGATTAAGGAATTTGATTTTATCATTTGAGCTAGTCCAGCTTGTATTATCTCTGTAGTCTTGCCTTGGTGCCCAGGATTTTTCTAGTGTTTACTCCTTTTGGTGGAAGCAGTGATACAATAATATGGTGATGCAATGAGCCTTGATGGGTTTTGAACGTCTTACTTAGTTGATCAGGGAACTTCCAATTCTAACATTTGTTTACATTGGTTTTAAAATAGATTGTTTCAACTAGGTCCAGTGAAGGCAGTGAAGTTGCTCAGTCGTGTCCGACTCTTTGCAACCCCGTGGACTGTAGCCTACCAGGCTCCTCTGTCCATACGATTTTCCAGGCAATAGTACTGGAGTGGATTGCCATTTCCTTCTCCAGGGGATCTTCCTGACCCAGGGATCGAACCCGGGTCTCCCGCATTGTAGACAGATGCTTTACTGTCTGAGCCACCAGGGATCTTAGAATACTCCTTCTAAATTCTTACTGCAGAAATATGTAATCCATGCATACAAATTTCCTATGCCTTTGGCAAAGGAAGTCCTATTCAGTGTACCATAATTTCAAGAAGAAAATGCCTAGAGGACTAAAGGGAGATGCTGTAGTTTTACTCTCCTTTAAGAGTTAAGTAGATTATCATTTCTTTGTTCAAGAGGTTCAGCTTAGTGGAAGACAGTTTGTACACTGGTTATAGAAAATTTACTTAAATTTACTGTCCTTTTCTCTTGTTTTTGAAATGTGGGAAAGAAGGACAAGGAACTATTTAGAAAGAAAGAAAGAATGTACAGGAATTTAGCTATATAACAGATTGTCAAAGTCAATTGCTGTAACTTTCCTAAACACCAAAAGTGTTGGAAGTTTCTAAAATTTTGATGAAAGCTAAGTGCCTCTTCAGTGATAGTGTTCATAAAACCAGGTATGTTGGATTTGGAAGTCACCTCAGAAACCACCCCTTGTACGAATCTCTTTTGCTGTCCCAGAAAAATGAACATCAGTGTCTGCACAGACACCACAGTGTAGAGAACCCACTCTCTGGCAAGAAATTCCATTCCACTTTGAGCAGATCTGGCTCTCAGGAAATTAGATCTGTTCCTTATTTTGAATCAGATCTCTCTCTATCATTTCTATGCATATGTTCTTATTTTACCATCTGGAGTCACAAAGATAAATCTGAATCTTCTAAAGGCAGTTAAAGGCAGTTATTCTCTCCCACAGGTGTGTTCTTCTCTAGCCTAACTAGTCCTAGTTTCTCTAACCATTCTCCTAGTAACAGAGTTTTGCTCTCCTCAACACTCTGATCACACTCTTCTGAATATATTATGGTTTTTCAATGTTTATATAAATTATGATACCTTGGGGAAGGAAATGGCAACCCACTCCAGTATTCTTGCCTGGAAAATCCCATGGATGGAGGAGTTTGGCAGGTGTAGTCCATGGAGCCACAAAGTCAGACACAACTGAGCAACTTCATTTCATTTCACTTCAAAATGAACACAATATTTGGCACGTGTTTTCTGTGACCATTTGAAAGAGAGCAATAAACGCCATACCATTTTTCTCAACACTCCATATATATGAAGACATATTTAGCATTTGCTCTGTTAGGCACTGTTCAACATGCTGTACATAGATTAGCACATTTAATCTCACAGCAAACCTATGAGATAGGTACTTTGATTATTCTCATTTTTTTAAATGAGGAGGCTGCAGTATAGTCTATGTCAGTACTTCTCAAGCTTTATTATGCATAAAAATCATATAGGGTTTTTATTAAAATTCAGATTCTAATTTAGTAGGATTTCTGTGGATCCTGAAATTCTACATGTCTAACAAGCCCCTGGGTGATATTGGTACTGCTAGTCCAGGGAACATAATTAAAGTAGGAAGGGTCTATATAACATGGTGAAATGATATGAAATGATAAAACAGAAAAACCTTAAGCTGCAGTAGCTAGAGGTATCTTTAACAGCATTATAGGAAGTTTCAGAGAATTTATGTTTATTTAATTAGAGAACTGCTTTCATCTCACTCCCTAATTTGTAAGATGTTCTTCCTATCAGCAAGAACTGGCTTATAAAACCCTTTCTACCATTTAAATATGGAATCACAACAATAACATTTAGGAAACACTTGCCATAAGATCCTATTCTATGAAACCTACACATCCTATCACTTAGTGTTTCCAACAGTCCTATAAGGAAAATCCAATCATACTGTTTTGAAGATGAGAAAACACAAGCAAACATGAGAGCAAAACTAACATCTTTAAGTTCCTGGTCAATGGCAGGATCTACCACAAAGATCTGGTAGATCACTGAGATCACTCAATTAGGAAGAGGCATAGCTGGGGTGCAATCCTACCTGACATCACAGTATGCATGTCTAACTAAGAAGCTACACATCTGCCTGTGAGCATCTCATAGAGAGCAAAGGCAGCGGTCCAAGAGACTGAGGGGCAAAGAAATTTCAGAGGCCAGCAAGTGGAAAGCACTCCCTTCCCGGGTAAGGTAGCAGCCATAGAGAAAAGGCAGTTCTCTAATATTGAAGTAACTCAATGTGCTAAATTCTATGATAAAAACTAATAAGAGTGAATGATCAAGTTCATAAACAGAGACCACAAATTTTCTATAATTAATAACAAGGATGTTAGGATTTATTTGTTTATTGATGAAGTCTTTATTTTAATTTTTAACTGGAGGATAATTGCTTTAGAATGTTGTGTTTGTTTCTACCATACAACAGTGCGAATCAGCCATAAGTGTGTGTGTGTGTGTGTGTGTGTGTGTATACTATTCTACCCCTCTAAGTCATCACAGAACAGTCAAGCTGGGCTCCCTGTGTTATATAGCAAATTCCCACTAGCCATCTATTTTACATATGATACTTTATGAATACACATCAATGCTACCCTCTCAATTCATCCCACCCTCTCTTCCTCTCACTGTGTAAAAGTCCTTTCTCTATGTCTGCATCTCTACTTCTGCCCTGCAAATAGGCTCATCAGTACCATTTTTTCTAAAATACCAGATCTAGCTCAGATCCTGTGCTAGGTGCAAATGTACTCATGTGCGTACTGTGAGCTCATAGTCTAGTTGGGGAATCATTTATAAAAATATGACTCTAATAGAATGTAAAAACCGCTGTGGTTATAAAGGAATAGGATGAAGTAATGAAGAAAAGACAACAGTCAGAACATTCATGGAAAGGGATTGGTGCTAAAGAGCAACCTGGCAGAGAAAACCGGAAGAGCCAAGATAGACACAACCTAATCATTTTTCTCAGGTTGTAGTATGGTATATCAAATTTTTTGATATTTAAGTGTTTGCACCAAAAGGGTGGTTAATTTTCATGGTTCTCAAAGGATGCTTCCAAAGAAGATGGCTTTTATGTAAAAATGACAGAATCTCTCCATTATACATTTGATTTTTCTTACATTTTTTTCTTCAACATGTTGGTAACTGCTTTTGTCAGCTATTTAGAAATATCTAGCAGATATTAAAGAAATCATTAAAAGCAGATGTTTGTGCCTGGTTTGAGTCATAAATTTGAATAGTGAAATTATCCCTAGATTTTTTTCTATTAAAGAATTAATATAAATCAATTTCCATGTTATTGCCAAACAGCATAGTTTTCAGGGGCTCTGCTGGGTGAACAAATGTACTTTGCCTGTTAAGAATTATCAGATTCACCCATTCTGATCAGATTTATGTTTTATGTTTCAAAACTTTACAATGTGCGTTAGACCAGCATACATGACACAACAAAGGTGAACTTATTGTACATATCAGTAATGCTAGGAAGTTCAAGTCCTCTGACTTTTTATGGGATACATAAGAGCGTAAATAATGCACACACACAAAATCATTTAAGAAAGCTTTATTCTTGAAAGTATACAAGAGAAATGATTAAGAAACCCCATGTGGTTTGCAGGCACAGCATATGGCTTATGGTTTTGACACTGTGACCAAGACATTTACCACCAGCTGGTACCAGTGTAACTAGTTGCAAGAAAACATCCAGGAGTAGCAGAAGCACTTCTACTACTGAAATTTCTCCAGTACTTATTTGGCTAAGATATAGCAAATGTCGGGCTTCCCAGGTGGCACTAGTAGCAAAGAACCTGTCTGCCAAAGCAGGAGATATATAAGAGACACAGGTTCCATCCCTGGGTCGGGAAGATCCCCTGGAGGAAGGCATGGCAACCCACTCCAGTATTCTTGCCTAGAGAATCCCATGAACAGAGGAGCCTGGTGGGCTACAGTCCATGGGTTCACAAAGAGTCAGACAGGACTGACATAACTTAGCATGCACGCATGACAAATGTTATTTGGATAGAAATTTTATACCTATTTGGGGAGGAAGGAGAGCAATATAATGGAAAAGAATAAGCAAAAAAGGTTAGCCCATCTAACCACTTTCCAGGAACAGAACCCTACAAACTCTTTTAAGGATGCTACTTCAGGGCTACACTACAGGTGAGCATGAAGTTTGAAGATGTCTATTTATTCATCCAGTAGGATTCCCTGAGTTCATAGATTGTCACTCTACTAGGGGCTAGAGAAATACATGCCTCATGCCTACTATCAGAGCACAACAGTGTAGGAGAGAGACAGGCCCACAGGGAAAGATGACTAAAGCGTGAGTTGCTGCACTGGGTACAGAGGGGACAAAGGAGAGAAGCCATTTCTACCTAAACCAGGTGAAGAGAGAAAGGAGAATGTGAGAAGGAGAAATGTTCATTTGGCAGAGAAAGGACGTCTGATCAGAGTGTGAAAAACAAAGAATTTTGAGAAGATTAAAAGGAAAGAGCTTTATGGAAAGAGAAAGCAGGATAAGCAAAGCCATGTAGATCTAAAGAAATGGGACCCGTAGGAAACTGCAATTAACTTGATATGGCTGGAGCTTTGGGTGAACTCCTTACTACACACATATTTTCTGTGGTGGATCTTAGAGCTTGAACTCTAATGTAATCATTGAGACAGAAGATGAAAGTTTGAATGGAATGGAGAGATGGCAGTACGTTTAAATGACTAATGACCAGAACTGAGCCAATGTTCATCACTGATGGTACTGGGGGTGAGGGAAAAAGACACAGTGACAGTGATTCCTGGATCCAATTTTGGGGTGTGTATTGAAAAACCCTACATTTCTCCTCTTGAACACTTCACTTCTGACATTTCTACCAAATGTGTGGGAGATTTTCCACCACCAAGCCTTTCTCTGATGTGGCTGGATATCCTACAATTTAACTCAGTTATGACACTAACTACCCGGAGATAGCGTCAGATCCCACAAGTGAAGTCTCACAAGGCTGCCCCCCGCTTCAGATGCCAATCACAACTATTAGACCTATGGGTTACCCACAATTTTTGTCCAATTTGGCTACCAATTGGAGTTTCCCATGACCTCCTCCCCTTAGATTCGATTATTTGCTAGAGTGGCTCACAGAACTCAAGGAAACGCTTATGTTTAGCAGATATTAAAGGATATGATAAAGGACAAAAGTGAGCAGCCAAATAGTGCAAGGTCTGGGATGTGGCTCAAGCACAAGAACTTCTGTCCCTGGTGAGTTGGGATGAGTCAACTACCTGGTTCGTGAGTGTGTTCACCTACCTAGAATCTCCCCAAATCCCATATTATTGGGATTTTTATGCAGATTTCTTCATGTGCACATAATTATCAGCTTCATTTCCAGCCCCTCTCTAGAGTATGGGGTGGGTAGAAGAAGCTGTAAATTCCAAGCTTCCAACCACGGCATGGTCTTTGTGGTGACAGCCCCCATCCAGGAGCACACCCAGAATCATTTCATTAGAATAAAAATTGCTCCTAGTGCTCTCTTATCTCTTAAGAATTTACAAGGGTTTTAGGAACTCTGTGCCAGGTGCCAGGGAGAAGGCAATGGCACCCCACTCCAGTACTCTTGCCTGGAAAATCCCACGGATGGAGGAGCCTGGTGGGCTGCAGTCCATGGGGTCGCTAAGAGTCGGACACGACTGAGCGAATTCCCTTTCACTTTTCACTTTCATGCATTGGAGAAGGCAATGGCAACCCACTCCAGTGTTCTTGCCTGGAGAATCCCAGGGACAGGGGAGCCTGGTGGGCTGCCATCTCTGCGGTCGCACAGAGTCGGACACGACTGAAGCGACTTAGCAGCAGCAGCAACAGCAGCCAGGTGCCAGAGACAAAGAGAAATATATGTATTTTCTATCATCTCACTAGTTGCTTAATGGTGATTCCATTTGATACATATGAGGGGTATATATCAAATTTTAGAAATTTCTACTATAGATCTTTTAATTCCTTCAAACTAAAGAAAGAGCACTGATTAGGGAAGAATTCATTGCATCATTTTATCTAAGTCCTATGCCTAGTCTAAAACTCCCACATGGTCTTTGGGCTAAAATGAGACACTAAATGCTATTTGCACCACATTATTCTAATATTCCTTTTCATCTGGGGCATAACAATCCTTCCAAAAACAGCCTGGCAAAATGAATCACAAGCAGTTAAAAATGTAAGTGAGAAGCATCAAGTTATTAGGCAAGGCTTTGAAAAGATAAACGGTTTGTGAAAGAAAATGTAATTAACAGGTTACACTGTATATGTTTGCAAAATGCCAATGATGCATGAAAATGTTTTTGTCTACTTAATTTTCCTCAGATTGTGTGTTTATATTTAAATTAATTAAAGGCAAACAGTCTTGTGTTCTTAAATAACTTTGTGCTGACTGATATGTGTAGCAGCCAAATTGATAGCATGTAATGAAAACTAGCTAACCCAGATGCTTGCAGTCCAAGAAGCCACAGAGTAAGCTACTGTCCTTAAGGGGGAAGAATCTGAAAGCCTAGTGTGCAGCAGACAGTCTTCCCACCAGAAGGTAGATTTTCCACTCATGAAGGGAAAGCTGAGAGAGTAAGCGCCTTGAGAGCAGACAGCTTTGTTCATTGTGTTCAGTGACATATCCCAAATGTTTAGAACAGCCTACATGTTCAATAAGTATTTTCTTAATGAATGAGTTACTGAAAACTTAATCAATGAATTTCCACAGCAACTTGGCAGCATGATGTGGGAGCGAAGATTTGGCATCAGAAGTCCTAGATATTAACCCTCATCAGTTGTATCATCCTGAGCAATTCATTTACTTTTGAGTTTCAGTTTTCTCCTCAGTAAAATGGAGACAATATTTATGAAAATCAGGTCATAAGAGAGAGTTTATATGAAATCACATTATAAGCTTTAAAGGACTGATGTGTTCATTTATCTCCTTGAAGGCAGAAATTCTACTTATGCACTACTCAGTAATTTCAGATCCTCACTGTTTATGTATTACTAATTTTTTTTTAAACTCCTGACACACAGTCTAGTGGGCTTTCCAGGTGGCTCAGATAAAGAATCCGCCTGCCAGAGCAGGAGACGTAGAAGATGCAGGTTTGATCCCTGGATCAGGAAGATCCCCCAGAGGAGGAAATGGCAACCCACTCCAGAATTCATGCCTTGAGAATCCCATGGACAGAGGAGTCTGGCAGGCTACAGTCCATAGGGCTGTGAAGAGTCAGACAGGACTGAGTGAGCACACATGACACACAGTCCAAAATAATTGTTTATGAAAATGAATTCAAGTCTCCATGGCTGGTACATTTTACATTGGGAATTGGAGGAAGAAGTGGTTGACAAAATGATAACTCATTGCAAAAAAAAAAAAAAAAAATCAACATTTGGTTTATTGGACTATCTAAGATCTGCATTTCTTAGCAAGTCTGAAGACAGCCTGATTTCTAGGATTACTTTGAACATGACAGTTACTCCCCCACATCCATACAGAATTATTACCTTATATGATAGAGCAAGCTATATCTATTGGCTCTTTACAGTACAGATCTATTTCTGACTAAAGGCACTTCATTTGAAATTGTCCAGATCTACAAATACCATATGTGGCTATGTCAATATGTATGGTCTATGCCCAGGAAAACTTTCTCGGGGTATGTGTATATTTAAATAAGTTCTTATCTCATGGACAGATTTGTTTTCAAAATTTCACTTGTAAAAACCTTATTCAAGGATTTCTTCAACAAACATTACATCCTTATTGTCCTGAGCTCAGTGTTAAGCACTGGGAAACAAAGATGCCTAATGCCATCCTTTGGCCACCTGATGCGAAGAACAGGTTCATTTGAAAAGACCCTGATGCTGGGAAGGATTGAAGGCGGGAGGAGAAGTGGCCAACAGAGATGAGATGGTTGGACGGCATCAGTGACTCAACGGACATGAGTTTGAGTAAACTCCAGGAGTTGGTGATGGACAGGGAGGCCTGGCGTGCTGCAGTCCATGGGGTCGCAAAGAGTCGGACATGACTGAGCGACTGAACTGAACTGAACTGAATTGAATGCCATTCTTACCATGTCTGGCTACTTCTCATTTTCTAAAGGCACGGAGACCAGGGACAAAGCTGTAAGATAATATGAGAAAATATGAAAATTGGTGCAGTAGATATAATCTAAGATGGATCTTTGGATTTATGACTCCAGTGAATGGGTGAATGGTTCTACTACTGTTTTCCAGAGAGACACCTGAAGAATAAGCAGTTTTAAGGCAGAAAATATTTATCCTAATTATGTATAGTACTTAGCATGACGCTAAAATACAACCGATAGTGCCTCACCAGTGTCTGGCACATGTGGGACACTCGATAAACATTATTTGAATCGATCAATGAATGCCTGTGCTGACATTTACTAGCTGTGTGACTTTGGGCAAGTCATTTACCTCTCTAAGTCTCCTTTGTTTCAATTGTGCGAATAGCAGTAGCTACTTAAAAAAGTAAATAATTATTTTTTAAAAATAGAATGAAAATCTGTGTATAAAGTAACACAATACTGGGTACCTAACAAGCTTTCAATAAATGTTAACCATTTGTATTCATTTTTGTGGCTCAGGGATTATGTGTTTCAGATAGGTCAGAAAAAGAAAATAGATGTGAATAATCATTAATTTTACTAATATTATTTCATATATTTTTTTTACAGGTGTTGATTGAGCCTTTTCTGATGCCAAATACATAGTCCCCTATGATTTTGTGAGAACATGGTGCCCTCATCACCTGGGTCCAGTGCTCTCCCACCTAGGGTCTGGTTGAAATCCCTATCAGCACTTAGCCCTCAGCCACCCAGTCACTATGCACCTCAGCTGTCCTCTCCCACAAGATGGCTCGATCAATGACAGAGGTTGATAAGAAGAAAGAGGGCAAGAAAAAGTAAGAACTGATTCCCTCCAGCCTACTAAAAGTTTAAAATCATGTGTAAGGGCAGATCTTACAGTCAGCATAATTATATGCATAAAATGTGTGGAAATGCAAAAACTTGTAAATCATACAACTTTAAATGCAAATATATACATGGTCTTTTTGATTATCTATGCCACTTGGATTTGAACCTCAGGATAACCTTAGTGGAAACTACTGCCCTAGGTACCTTTTCTGTTTTTTTTTAAACTGAAATCAGTGATCAGTTTTTTAACTGAAATCAGGTTTTTAAAAAGGAATTCAGGAATGAAAAAGAAATATGTTTTACAGTTCACATCTGCGTGGGCTAAACCACCTGCTAGGATTCTGTGGATTATATTCCTTTTACTGCCTTGGAGTATTAGTTAATATTATGTGTACATGTTTTCTCTTCCACCACCCCCAATCCCAGATTGCCAGTTCCTTGAAAGAAAAGCACTGTATATTATAATCTATCATGTCCCTTTGTAACCCTGGCAAATCAGGTCTTTAAAAATGGAGGGAGTACTCTATCATATGAGGTAACACCATCTTTGGAGAAGGCAATGGTACCCCACTCCAGTACTCTTGCCTGGAAAATCCCATGGGCGGAGGAGCCTGGCAAGCTGTAGACTGTGGGGTCGATAAGAGTCAGACACGACTGAGTGACTTCCCTTTCACTTTTCACTTTCATGCATTGGGGGAGGAAATGGCAACCCACTCCAGTGTTCTTGCCTGGAGAATCCCAGGGACGGGGGAGCTTGGTGGGCTGTCGTCTATGGGGTCGCACAGAGTTGGACATGACTGAAGCGACTTAGCAGCAGCAGCAGCAGCAGCAACACCATCTTATCTTTTCTTCACTCCTCATTCCATTCTCTTTATCCTCTAGCTTTCATATTTTTACCCTTTTCTCACCTTGCCAGTCTTTCTTGTTTTCCTGCCCTTTCTTCTCTGTGGACTGTAATTTTGTCTTTGCTCTTTATGTCAGTATGATTTGCCGTTATAGCAATTCTCCCACTTTACCTGGATCCCCAAAAGTTCCCTTTTGGGAACTTGTTCCCTCCTCGCTAAAGCAAATTTCCACCACTCTTCTCCCCTGTCATGTTGGACCATACTTATCTATGGTTTTTAATCCTCTTTTTCAGATGTTACATGAAGAATCTTTATATCTGGTTTAAAACCATCCAGAGCATTTGAGCTTGTTAAAAAACAAAATTCAACTGAGTACATTTTAAAAGCGTTTCTGGCTTTATTCAAAGAGTCATGAATTGGGCAGCATCCAATTTAACAAATAGAAAGGAGTTCTGAGGAGCTGTACAAAATGAAAGACTTTTATAGACAGAAGGGAGCGGGAACAAGGAAGTTATTCTAGACCAAAAAAAAAGTGAGTTATTACAAGGTCATTTTCCTTTAGAGGATGACAAGGATCTCAAGTAGATTACCTAACTATTGCTTATTACATGATTCCTTATTGATGATTGACTGTTTTAAGGTTCCATTTTGGGGAGAGCTGAAACTGTAATTAAGTCTCAGTCTGGTGATCTTGTGCTTAATGTAAGTGACTTCATTTTGGCCTGTTGTCTTGTTATTGTATTTACAGATGTGAATAATACTGTATCCCTGTATAGATACTATTGTTTTCTCTTATAGTGAGACAAAATGGTCTGCTCAGGTGGGGCTTCCAAGGTGGTGCTAATGTTAAAGAACCCGCCTGACAATGCAGGAGATGTAAGAGACATGAGTTCGATCCCTGAGTCAGGGAGATCCCCTGAAGAAAGGGATGGCAACCCATTCCAGTTCTTGCTTGGAGAGTGCCCTGGACAGAGGATCCTGGAAGGCCACAGTCCATAGGGTCCCAAAGAGTGGGACACAACTGAAGCAACTTAGCCCATAGCACTCCTCAAGGATACTCTTTAAAAAAAGGGCTTCCACAACTATTTCCGACAGTCATATCTCACACTGTAGAAGGATGGGATATAACCCTATAAGTAACAAAAAATTGATAATTGTAATGCCCCATTCAGGAGCTTCTTAAGCTGTTTCTGGTGCAGACATATTTATTTCCCCATTCATTTAGTGTTTGGAAGTTCCCAATTCATTCCCAGATTCCCCAGAACCAATTTCGTGTCTGTTGACCACTACTTTCATCATCCCTACATACCTAGCCAAGTCCCAAATCTGTCTGCTCTAGACTTGTCAATGATTTTCACTGGGTTTAGGCATATATTACCTGCTTAAATAGCTTCTAAGGTCTGCTTGGTAAATGAACAATTCACTGTTACTCAGCACCACCCCATAGAGGAGAGCTCACGATTATGTCTTTGCTTTTTAAGAAAATAGCTTTTAGCATTGAAATATATACACTACCATCCCAAATAGATAGCCAGTGGGAATTTGCTATATGACATGGAGTTCAAACCCAGTGCTCTGTCACAAACTAGAGGGGTGTGAATGGGTTGGGAGGTGTGAGGGAGGTTCAAAAGGGAGGAGACACAGTTATACTTATGACTGATTCATGGTAGTGTATGGGAGAAATCAATATTGTAAAGCAATTATCTTCCAATTAAAGATATGATCAAATAACAAAAAATAACACTTCTGTTATGTAAATCGGAGAGGTCCAATGTCTTTGTAATTTTTATTTCCTCAAAAAATAAAAATCAAGGTGACTTGAAACAATTAAAAAGTCTTTCAGAAAGTCTGCTCATTTCTACTTTGGTAATCCTTTCCTATACAGTAGGCATCAGCAAACTTTATCCATAAAAGTTGGTTTGTCAATATTTTAGACATGCTGGCTAATTCAGTTCAGTTCAGTTCAGTTCAGTCGCTCAGTTGTGTCCGACTCTGTGACCCCATGAATCGCAGCACACCAGGCCTCCCTGTCCATCACCAACTCCCAGAGTTCACTCAAACTCATGTCCATCGAGTCCGTGATGCCATCCAGCCATCTCATCCTCTGTCGTCCCCTTCTCCTCCTGCCCCCAATCCCTCCTAGCATCAGAGTCTTTTCCAATGAGTCAACTTTTCTTATGAGGTGGCCAAAGTACTGGAGTTTCAGCTTTAGCATCATTCCTTCCAAAGAAATCCCAGGGTTGATCTCCTTCAGAATGGACTGGTTGGATCTCCTTGCAGTCCAAGGAACTCTCAAGAGTCTTCTCCAACACCACAGGTCAAAATCATCAATTCTTTGGTGCTCAGCCTTCTTCACAGTCCAACTCTCACATCCATACATGACCACTGGAAAAACCATAGCCTTGACTAGAAGGACCTTTGTTGGAAAAGTAATATCTCTTCTTTTAAATATGCTATCTAGGTTGGTCATAACTTTCCTTCCAAGGAGTAAGCATCTTTTCACAAGACTGCAGTCACCATCTGGCTAATTGGCCTCACCCAAAAAAGATGGCTAAGACCCAAAAGAGATGTCCTTTACTTCACACAGGACTGGAATGCAAAAGCAGGAAGTCAAGAGGATACCTGAAGCAACAGGCAAATTTGGCCTTGGAGTGCAAAATGAAGCAGGGAAAAGGCTAACAGAGTTTTCCCAAGAGAGCACACTGGTCATAGCAAACACCCTCTTTCAACAACACAAGAAAAGACCCTACACATGGACATCACCAGATGGTCAATACCAAAATCAGGTTGGTTATATTCTTTGCAGCCAAAGATGGAGAAGTGATAGCTTACAGTAAATGGTGTCGGATTTGTGATCTCAGGCGAAGATTTAGCTTCAGGACCAAGGACCAGGCATGATCACTCAAGAGCTTATGTGTATTTAGAGTTTTACTGAAGTATGAAAAGGGACAGAGAGAGCTTCTGACACAGACATCAGAAGGAGGACAGAGAGTGCCCCCCTCAATAGTTTTAGCAAAGGAGCTATATACTTTTTTAATTGGTTATTACAATAAATCAAAGGAATGTCTCAGGGTTGTAAAGATCTTACTAGATCCACTCCCACAATTTACTTTTTAAGATGACAGGATTATAACTAACAATAGAAAGATCTTACCAGACCCACTCTTATAATATGCATTTTAAGATAACAGGATTAGTCAGAAGGTTTTCAAGGAGAAATAGTCCTCAAGCAGGATACATTGTTGTTATATAATCCTTGAAAGAAAGTAAAGTCGCTCAGTCGTGTCCAACTCTTTGCAACCCCATGGACTGGGTTCTGTAGACTGTAACCCCGCTCCTCCATCCATAGGATTTTCCAGGCAAGAATATTGGAGTGGGTTGCCATTTCCTTCTCCAGGAGATCTTCCCAACCAAGGGATTGAACCCGGGTGTCCAGCATTATAGGCAGACATTTTACCATCTGAGTCACCAGGGAATCCTTAGTACAGAGTTTAAGCTGAGCTGTTTTGTTTTGTAATCATCAGCTCTCGGCTTAAAGAAAAAAAAATGTTTTATGTGACTAAGACTAAGAAATGTAGAATAAAAAGTTTGTCCTTTTCTCCTTGAGAACTCCAGACCCCTATCTACTCTTGAAAAGTCCCAGACCCCACTCTCCTCCTGGGGGACCCCAGACTTTTTATCAACCTACCTAGAAATTGACTCTCTCAGAAGCTCGAGAAAGTCAGCGAAAACAAGACTGGGAGCTGACTGTGGCTCAGATCATGAACTCCTTATTGCCAAATTCAGGCTTAAATTGAAGAAAGTAGGGAAAACCACTAGACCATTCAGGTATGACCTAATCAAATCCCTTATGATTATACAGTGGAAGTGACAAATAGATTCGAGGGATCAGATCTCATCTGAGTGCCTGAAGAACTATGGATGGAAGTTCCTGACATTGTACAGCAGGCAGTGATCAAGATCATCCCCAAGAGAAAGAAATGCAAAGAGGCAAAATGGTTGTCTGAGGAGGCCTTACAAATAGCTGAGAAAAGAAGAGAGGCTAAAGGAAAAGGAGAAAAGGAAAGATACACCCATTTGAATGTAGAGTTCCAAAGAATAGCAAAGAGAGATAAGAAAGCCTTTTCTCAGCAATAAATGCAAAGAAGTAGAGGAAAACAATAGAATTGGGAAGACTAGAGATCTCTTCAAGAAATTAGAAATACTGTCAGGAGAGTTTGTCATTTCCTCGGTTCTGTCTCATCACAACAAAAATTTGAAGCGAGGGACAAACCAACATCTCAGCCCTTCGACGACCAGCGTTATAGCTCTCGGATGGACCAGTGCCACAGCTCCGTGTTTCAACTCAATTTTATTTAGAAAATAAAGGAAAATGCATCCTCGAGGCATGGCAGCATGCCATCCCAAAAGACGCAAAGAGAAGAGAGGCCCCCAGCCCAATTTTGGCTCCTCTTTTTATATGTTTTTCCTCCTCCCCCTGGGCCTGCTCTATGTAAATTGGGTTGGTCAGGAGTGCTGTTTGTTTTACCTGAGGTCCTCACTCCGGTCCTCAGACCTTACTTTGTTCTATTTCCGTGGATTTTCCCTTCTTTTTCTTTTAGCCACTGCCATTTTGGACTCCTTTTTCCTATTCCCTCAAGAGATGGGACGCCCAATCTTTGGGAATAGGGACATCGAGGTCTCTCTGGCTACTTCCTGCTGAACTGGGATGGCAAGGGGCTTTGGGCCTCCCTCTCTTGCTAGTCTCAAACCTCAGAGTCCTTGTAGCAGTGTCCATCTAAGGGTGAGTGATATTTTTTCTGTGGTCAGCTGTAGTTTTATATATCCTTGTTCAACTGGCACTACATGTTGTAGCTGGTTGACCTGGGCAGAGACAAAATGTATTAGACAATTGATAATACATGGAGCAATCACAAGCAGTATCAATATGGTGATGACAAGGACTAGTAGGGGCATTAGCCAACTCCAAATTTCCCATCACCAGGAGGATCCCCCAAAGAGAGATTGTAGCTACCTGGAGAACTCTCCAGCTTGTTGTTTGAGAGCCTGTGGGGTCTGAATGTTTTTCTTGAGGACTGTGAGGTTTTCTTTAACTTAGCTAGAGGTATTTACCCAGAAACAACATGTCTCACTCAAGATGGCTCAAGTCCCTCCTTGTTCAGGGATCGGGAGATCTATCTCTTATCTGTTTTGGAGTACAAACCCTGCCAAGCTGTGTTGGCTCTTTAGAGATGTCCTGGACAATCTTATCCCCAGAAACTTAATTTTGGGGGTGTTCGTTAGAATGGCACTCATTTGTAGTCCTGAATAGGTATCTGAGATCTCCCAGGGGTTCACAGGTGTATTGAATGTCCTCTTCTGTTTTCTTCCACGGCTTGACTCATGAGTAATGAATCCAGGAGTCATGTCCTGGAATCTTGACTCCTGTGAGGGTAGAATGTATTATGGAGTAGGGCCCTTCCATGTGGGCTGGAGTTAAGCCTTTGGGGAACCATCTTTCCATACTTTAATTAGGACTTGTGCCCCTGGAGCAAATAGTGATGACTTTAGAATCTTTTGGGTCCTGGTTGACACCCCACAAGCATATATCTTGTTGGAATTGCCTAATGGCCATAGTATAAGACTGGAGGGTCTGAGCCTCTGGCTCTAGGAAGAGGTCATTGGCATTAAAAAAAAAAAAAGTCTCCCGTAGCATCTCATAAGGACTAAGACCAACCTGTTCCTTAGGGGCAATATGGGTGCAGAGGAGGGATATTGGTAAAGCCTCCTTCCATCCCAGGGAGGTCTCCTGGGTTATCTTTTTTATTATTGATTTTAAGAATTGGTTGGCACTTTCTACTTTTCCTGAAGACTAAGACTTCCAGGCACAATGGAGATAATAAGTAATGGCCAATGCTTTAGAGACCCCTTGGGTGACCTTAGAAGTAAATGATGTTCCGTTGTCACTTTGTAATGACCTGGGCAGACCAAATCTTAGAATGATTTCATGGAACAGTTTCGTGGTTTTTTGTTTGTTTGTTTGTTTTTTTACCACCTCCTCAGCCTTCTCAGTCCAGGTGGGAAAACCTTCAATCCATCCTTTGAATGTATCTATCATGACTAATAGGTATTTATACCCTTGAGAAACTGGCATCTGGGTGAAGTCCATCTGCCAGTCCTCTCCTGAGTAGGTCCCACATCATTGGACAGGCTGGGCCAGCTCAGGTCTTTGAGCTCCTTGGGGGTTGTTTAATTGGCAAGTGGGACAAGAGGTGACCACTTGCCTTATAGTCATTTGAAGACCTGTTCCTCTGAAGGATCTTTCTAGTAATCTTTGGAGGGCCTTTCCCCCTAAATGAGTGGTGGCATGTAAGGAGTTAACCAAATTCCATTGGAGATTCCCAGGCAGAAAACAGGTGTCCCTCCCATGGAACCACCCCATATGATCTTGAAAGCCCTCACTCTTAGATTTAAGAGTCTCACCTTCAGTATATGAAGGAGTTTCTGGCAAATTAGTCTGTGGAACTAAGGTGGCAATCCCTATTAAGTGATTGCTCTGTAATGCTGCTCTCTTAGCTGCCTGATCGGCTGCTTGGTTCCCTCGTGCCACTTCTGTGCTCCCTTTTTGGTGTCCTTTACAGTGGCAGACTGAAACTGCAGCAGGCAGATGGACTGCTTCCAAGAGTCTAAGAATTTGATCACCATATTTGATTGGGGACCCTCAGGTGGTCAAGTGGCCTCTTTCTTTCTAAATAGCAACATGTGCATGTAGCATCAGAAAGGCATACTTGGAGTCAGTATAAATGGCTACTCTTTTTCCTTTTCCCAGCTCTAAAGCTCGAGTCAGGGCTGTGAGCTCAGCTAATTGGGCTGAAGTACCTGGGGGCAAAGGTTTAGCCTCTATGGTCTCAAAATTGGAGACTACTGCATATCCAGCTCTTCTTTTTCCATCCAAGACAAAGCTGCTTCCATCAGTGTACCAGATTTCCTCAGGATTGGTCAGAGGATCTTCTGACAATCCCTCTTGGGGTTTTGTCCCATGGTCCAAAGTTTCTAGGCAAGAGTGAAAGGGGAGAGAGCCCTCGGGGGTAGGCAGGAGGGTGGCTGGGTTAAGAACCTCACAAGGGGATATAGTGAGGCCTGGATTTTCCATCAGCACTACTTGATATCTGAAGATTCTTTGATCAGACATCCATAAATATGGCCTCTCCAATTTAGGAGTTGTTTCACTTGGTGGCTGGTGAAAATAGTTAGTTTGCCCCCAAAAGAGAGTTTTAAAGCATCTTCTATCAGGATTCCAATAGCTGCAAGACTTCAAAGGCAGGCAGGCCAACCTCAGGTGGTTGGGCTGAGCCTCTTGGATAAGTAAGCTACAGGCTGGGGCTCAGATCCCAACCTTTGAGTTAACATTCCCAAGGCTATTCCTTCTTTTTTTTTTTTTGGACATAAAGTTGGAATACTTTTTCTGGGTCTTGCAACCTGAAGGCAGGTGCTTGAGTTAAGGGGGTTAATTTTGTTCTAGTTTTTGGTCCCTCTCTATTGGAGAAGATGTAATGGGTTCCTCAGTAGTAACCAGAAACTGTAGGGCTCTAGGGGCTGAAAAGCTTCCCATCACAAGGGTGGTCCACAGTTTAATGAATATATGTCTTCCCAATAAGGGAGTAGGACACTCAGGGACCACCAGAAACTGGTGGGAAAATATTTGTCCATCCCAGCAACAAAGAAGTGCTCAGGTGAATCTTTTAGTAATTGTTTTTCCGGTAGCACCCAAAATGGTACAGGTTTGGGAGGAGAAGGCTCCAGAGTAGGAGGTCAGGACAGAGTAGGTAGCCCCTGTGTCAACCAAGAAATTATCAGACCTACCTGCCACATCCAGTTGCACCCTTGGCTCCAGCCCCGTGATGGTTATCTGTGACAGGCGGGCTGGCTGAAGCGGGCTGCTTCAGTCCTGTTGAACCATCGTGAGGGAAGGGTTGGCACTTGACCTTGAGGCTCTTGGATCCCAAGGCTCTTGAGGCCCAAAGTCCCAACTGATGACACTAGTAGCAAGCTGTTTTAAGAGACTTGTCATGGTTTGGACACTATTTGGCCCAATGCCTAGCCTGTCTACAGATTAGGCATTTGCCTCCTGCCTTGTCCTTTAAAGACTCGGGTTTTGCTTTTCTGGAAGTTGCCAACATCTGTGTATAGCTTGTCTCTTTCCTATTCTCCCTTTCCTGGGCCTTGGTCTCCCTTTCTTGTTCTTTGTTATAAAAGGTATTGGTGGCTGTCTCAACCATCTCATCTAAAGAGGCAGCAGGGTCCTGCTGCTGTAGCTGTTGTAACTTTATCCTGATGTCTGATGCACACTGGGACAGGAATTTGTCCTTTAAAATCACCTGCCCCTGGTGATAGTCTAAGTCCAGATTGGTAAACTTTTAGAGGGCCTTTTTTAGCCTTTCCAGAAAGGCAGTGGGGTTCTCAATGGGCTCCTGAGTTATTGCTGAGACTGGGCACAGTCCCACAAGTAATAGGCTTCCTTTAATTTCCATAGGTGGACTTCCTTAGAGGTGAGACTTTCTGAAGCTTATCCTACCCAGTACTGTTGCAACCTGAGAGCAAGGCATCCCCAGGTCAGAGTGCAGATCCCCAGGTAAGCTGAGGCATGACAGCCTCCTGGAGATCAAATCCCTGGGCAGGTCAAGGCATGTCGACCTCCTGGGACCCCTGGACTGGCGGATCCCCAAGCAGGTTGAGGCATGACAACTTTTTGAGGACTAGATCCCTAGGCAGGTCCAGGCAGGTCAACCTCCTGGGACGCTATGGCTGGAGTTGGGCATCCCCAAAGTCTCCAGAGTGACAAGTGCTGGGTAGGATTAAGGGGTTGTAATTTTAATTTATTGCCAGTTTGTTTACCACAGATGGAAATAGATATGATGTGAAACAATCCAAGCCATGCCCTGAGACTGGGAACCTGTTGAAACAGCCATAAGCCTTATCCTCTTATTGCTCTGAGAGAATTAAGTCACTGATTTCCTCCCCTAGTCCTCCATAAGAGCAGGTTAGGGTGTCTCCAATGGTAAACATTTCATTGTCATAGACCCCCTTTAGGTAATAACAGAAGTAATGAGAAAGAAGTGGGTTATCTGGTCCTGTTAGCATTAAGGGTATCTTAATAATAAGCAGGGTGGAGCAATGTTGCCTACAAGGGGGCAGGGTCCTGGTTGTAGGAGTTAGTAAATGGCTTAAGAACAAATTCATAAGAAGCAACAGACGAGATGTTCCATAAAAGTGGAGGGGAAATTTGATCCGGGGGTATGTTTGTAGCTTTTAGGAGAAGGGTGGTAAGGGTTTGGGCCCAAACAGCCTGCAGGGCTAACTCCCAAAGTGGCAAACATTATCCCTGGAAGCCCAATTGCCTTTGAAGGGATGCCAACAGATGGACTTCCAGCAGACATTGTGTGCCTGTCACCCACACTAGTGGGTCCACTGAGAGATGCTGTTGTTGCACATGTTGTAGGATGGTAGAGGAAGGCCTGAATATCTAGATGGATTGGATATTAAACAGTATTTCCCTCCCAAGGGCCAGCTATTTTCTGATTGTCCTTCCAGAAGATTATAGAGGCAACACTGTGGGCCTGGACAGGGCTCAGGAGAAGAGCAAGAAACAGGAGGGAAGAGAGCAGGGCACAACTTTTGAAATAATGACATAGCTCAAGGGCATAACATAAACCAATTAAAACCAAATGGATCCAAGGTGACAAGTCAAATTCAACTAAACCTTGATCCCCAATCTGCAAGTTAAATGACACATCCAAAGGAGGCAGGAGAGTTTCAAGTCACCATCTAAAGAAGGAGGAGTGGGTGGTTCCCCAATGGTTGGGATGATCCTCCCACTAATTAGCATATGAATTCACCCATACCACATTCCATGGCTGAAGCACTTGCCCTCTGTGATGGCCCACACCCTGTGGAGTGTGGTTCTCTCTGAACCTGAAAAAATCCACCTCTTACCTATGGCAGTGTCTCTAACTGAATTTTTGCAATGAGACATCAGAGCCCAAGTTTCATTAGGTCCTAAAGCCAGGCATCATGGGTTTTGGCTGGGCCCAAGTCCCAGGAGAGAGGAGCTGAGAATAGGAGGTAAAATCAGTGAGAAAAACATGCTAGGGAATCCCCTTCATAACCTGCCAGAAAATCTGCTAAATACCTGACCTGTGCTCACTGTTTTCATTGGCCTGATCCTTGGTACAAAGAAGATTGACAGAAGAATTCCCACGGCTTGGGTAACAGCTACTGGGGCCCAGGAGATAACAGAGCCTTTGGGACATACTGAGGAGAAGCCCGTGCCAAAGTCCCTCAATTGCACCCACTGCTGCCCACCTGTTCATGGGGGTTTAAGGAAACAAGAAATGAGAGATTGTAAAGGAATGAAGATTTTGTTAGGCATATGTCCGTCCAACCATAGGAGCGAGGATCTCCTACCTTAATCAGAGGTCTTCTGGAATCTGAGACTGAGCCACGTGAGCTTTCTGCTGAATTCGTTTTTCACTGTCCACATTCCCAGCACGTTGGGCTTCTTGTCACTTCCTCTGCACTGGGTTTTCTTTAAGTTCAGCTTCCACTGCAGGAGCTTTCGCCCAGTAGGGCTCCTGCTGTGCTTGGCTTCCTCCTTGCAGGGGGCCAAGCTGAGGTTGCTTCAGCCAGGTTAAATCCAAGAAACAGCACCATAGATGTCAGGGGAGTATGTAATTTCCTCAGTTCTGTCTCGTAGCAACAAAAATTTGAAGCAAGGGACTGACCAGCCTTACAGCCCTCGGACGGACCACTGTTACAGCTCTGTGTTACAGAGAAGTTTTATTTATAAAGTAAAGGAAAATGCATCCTCGAGGTATGACAGCATGCCAAACCAAAAGACGCAAAGAGGAGAGTGGTCCCCGGCCCAATTCTCACTCCTCTTTTTACATGTTATTTCTCCTCCCCTGCGTCTGCCCTATGTAAATTGGGCTAGCGAGGAGTGCTCTATGTTTTACCTGAGGTCCTTACTCCCGTCCTCAAGCCCTCCTTTGTTCTATTTTCAAGGAGTTTTCCCTTCTTTGTCTTTTAACCGCCGCCATTTTCGACTCCTTTTTCCTATTCTAACTACCCAACATTAATGTTCCCTTAGTATTTCTAATTTTCTTGACGAGATCTCTACCCTTTCCCATTCTGTTCCTCTATTTCTTTGTATTGATCACTGAGAAAGGCTTCTCATCTCTCTTTGCTATTCTTTGGAACTGTACATTCAAATAGGTATATTTTTCCTTTTCTCCTTTTCCTTTAGCCTCTCCTCTTTTCTCAGCTATTTGTAAGGCCTCCTCAGACAACCATTTTGCTTTTTTGCATTTCTTTCTCTTGGGGGTGGTCTTGATCCCAGCCTCCTATACAATGTCAGGAACTTCCACAATAAGTGGTAAGATTCAAATGCCCACTTCTTATATTATAATCAACTTCAATTAATGATCTGGCCCCTCAAAAAATGGAAAGCTGAATGTTTTGTGACCTAAACAATGGGAATAATTGTAACCTCATTGCTGTTGCTGTTTAGTCAATAAGTCGTGTCTGACTCTTTTGCCATCCTATGGACTGTAGCCCTCTAAACTCCTCTGTCCTTGGGATTTACCAGACAAGAATACTTGAGTGATTAGCCATTTCCTTCTCCAGGGCATTGAAAATGTGAAAATGTTAGTTGCTCAGTCGTGTCCCATTATTTGGGACCCCATGCACTGAAGCCTACCAGGCTCCCCTGTCCATGAAATTCTCCAGGCAAGAATACTGGAGTGGGTTGCCATTTTCTTCTCCAAGAGATCTCCCCGACCCAGGGATCAAACGCAGGTCTCCTGTATTGCAGGCAGATTCTTTACTGTCTGAGCCACCAGGGACGTCTATAGGGATTGCTCTGCTCTGCTCTGCTCTGCTAAGTCGCTTCAGTCATGTCTGACTCTGTGCGACCCCATAGATGGAAGCCCACCAGGCTCCCCTCATCCCTGGGATTCTCCAGGCAAGAACACTGGAGTGGGTTGCCATTTCCTTCTCCAATGCATGAAAGTGAAAAGTGAAAGTGAAAGCTCAGTCTTGTCTGACTCTTTGTGACCCCATGGACTGCAGCCCACCAGGCTCCTCCACCCATGGGATTTTCCAGGCAAAAGTACTGGAGTGGGGTGCCATTGCCTTCTCCTTCTATAGGGATTACTGGTGTTTAATTAAACAAAGAATCCATGAGACTGAGTTGGCTCTAATGCTAGGATGACGTACTTAAGCAGACCAAAATCTAATCCTGTTACAAAATCGTTTGTAACAGGTTACAAGGTTACAAATTGAAATCCAAAGACAACTGATCACAGATAGGTAACTAGGCTTTAACCTATTAAATGGCTGTGTAGCACTGGAGCAGCCGAGAGCAGATACCTCAAGTCCTAGGTCAGTAGCTGCGGCCATGTCCTGGGTGTTCATTGGAAGGACTGATGTTGAAGCTGGGCCATGTCCTGGGTGTTGATTGGAAGGACTGATGCTGAAGCTGAAACTCCAATACTTTGGCCACCTGATGTGAAGAGCTGACTCATTTGAAAAGACGCTGATGCTGGGAAAGATTGAAGGCAAGAGAAGGGGATGACAGAGCATGAAATGTTTGGATGGCATCACCAACCCAATGGACATGAGTTTGAGCAAGCTCCAGGAGATGGTGATGGACAGGGAAGCCTGGTGTGCTTCAGTCCATGGAGTGAAAAAGAGTCTGACACGACTGAGTGACTGAACTGAAACTGAAAATAGATTAACAGGAGAAAATATATAATTGGGTACTAACAGAGGCTCTGCACAGACAATGAGACCTAAGGAAGAACAGGGTGGTAGAGCTTTAAATGCCATCATGAGCTAAGGAATGGGGTGGGGGCCCTGGGCTTCAAAGGGATGCAGGGTGATTCACAGAACAATAAGAAAAGCTGATATTTGGTAATTAGATGTTTGTCCTGCCAAAGAGATAGATCATCTAGATAGAAAGTCTCTCTTAGTAATAGATCTCTCTCTGGGCCACACCGCTATCTAAATTCTTTTAGATAGTTAAAGGAGAAGTAAAAGTTTTTCTTGAGCCTGCTGGGTCATCCGCTCAACACAGACCACATGCCAAAGTGGCTTATCTTGGGAAGCTCATTCTGAATCCCTTCATAGTCTAATTAGAAAGTTCCAAATGTGAACTTTCTCACTATTATCATTCAGATACTTAAAATCTCCAATAAAGTAATCAGCACAATGAAAGCATCATCTTTTCTGGCAAAGATACCATTTGGCCCATCACTGAAATTTAGGGAACTTGTTTGGTGACATATTTACTAAGGGAAATATTCACATTTACTATGAATCACATGGTACATGTGCTTGTAATGTATTTTTATTTGACATTTTCTTTTTAACTTTACTTCTATAAATTAACATATTAACAGTTTATTTTTATACATTTTATATAATCAAATCAGTCACTGTCTTTATAGTTTCTATCTTTATTTTTATACTTAAGCATATCTTTCATTTTAGATTTCTGTTTTATCCAACTTGAATTTATCTCAGCATGGGCTGTGATATAAGAATTTAACTTTTTAGCTGCAAATAGTTAAATTTCCCCAAACTATTGATATATTACCTTTAATCATACTTATACATGCACAAATAAGAGCACAGATATCTAAGCTTGTATAACAGGGCTTTCCCATAGTTAGCATATCCTTGTACTACAATCACTTTGTTTTAATTACTGTAGCTTAGGATACAAATTCCAAGAGATGGTGAAGGACAGGGAAGCCTGGACTGCTGCAGTTCCTGGGATTGCAAAGAGTCAGACATGACTGTACTGGACAACAAAGCTTATCTAAGAGTACAAGTTCCTCCTTGTTAATCTTCTGCAAAAATTTTGTGGTTGTTCTTATGCATCTATAAATAGTGCATCATCTTGGAGTTAGTTACGGTCAAAAACCATTATCACCTTTAGGTCTAAGGGTTCAGAGAGCTGTGTCAAGATCTTGACATCACCTCATCTGGTTCACAGTGATCTGGAGCCAAGGAGGCATGGGTCAAAATAAACACTACTCCCCACCAATAATCCACCTCCTACCCTTGATCTGAAAGTGAAAGTGAAAGTGAAGTCACTCAGTCGTATCCAACTCTTTGTGACCCTGTGGACTGTAGCCTACCAAGCTCCTTTCCTCAGATGGAAAGCGTCTGTCTACAATGTGGAAGATATGGGTTCGATCCCTGGGTTGGGAAGTTCCCTGGAGAAGGAAATGGCAACCCATTTCCAGTACTCTTGCCTAGAAAATCCCATGGA
Source organism: Redunca redunca (assembly GCA_006410935.1). NCBI lineage: Eukaryota > Metazoa > Chordata > Mammalia > Artiodactyla > Bovidae > Redunca > Redunca redunca. The sequence continues at coordinate 1,230,394 of SJYQ01000836.1, read as the reverse complement.
CTGAGGAGCCTGGTGTCCATGGGGTCGCAAAGAGTTGGACACGACTGAGCAACTTCACTTTCACCTTTGATCTATTGCCAGACGAACTCAACTTGAAACCAGAAGGTAAGAGAAGCCTGTAATGCAGCCTCTTTAAGTAGTACCTGCAGGATACAGAGCAGTAGGAAAACAGTAAGGGAATTAAAAATGAAGGCATCCAGCACCTAATCACTGCATTTAGTCACAAAAGCAATATCCAAAAAGTTCTTACTGGAATTGAATGATATTTAAGGCTATTTTCTGAAAATTGACATAGCTATAATTCTGAACTTTCAAATCTGAGAATATGGCATGCATTTTCTTTTAGTAACATCCTTCTTTTAGTCCTTCAAAAAAACATCTACTGTTTATTAAGCTTACTAGTTCCTTTTCTTCCTTTCTTTCCTTCCTCTTTTCAATTCTTTTACACTGCTGTGCAAGAATCTATTTATTTATTCCTTTTGACCTCTATTCCCACTCCCATTTGTTACCGTGCCTAAAAAAAATCTTACCTCAAATATAACAATTTTCATTTTGTTTTTATATCTTTGCAAGTCCTCTGTCTGTTTCTGTAAAATGTATATTTGTGTACATGAATTGCTCAGGTCAGTTCAGTTCAGTTCAGTCTTTCAGTCGTGACCGACTCTTTGCGACCCCATGAATCGCAGCACACAAGGCCTCCCTGTTCATCACCAACTCCCGGAGTTCACTCAAACTCACGTCCATCGAGTCCGTGATGCCATCCAGCCATCTCATCCTCTGTCGTCCCCTTCTCCTCCTGCCCCCAATCCCTCCCAGCATCAGAGTCTTTTCCAATGAGTCAACTCTTCGTGTGAGGTGGCCAAAGTACTGGAGTTTCAGCTTCAGCATCATTCCTTCCAAAGAAATCCCAGGGTTGATCTCCTTCAGAATGGACTGGTTGGATCTCTTTGCAGTCCAAGGGACTCTCAAGAGTCTTCTCCAACACCACGGTTCAAAAGCAGCAATTCTTCAGCGCTCAGCCTTCTTCACAGTCCAACTCTCACATCCATACATGACCACAGGAAA
>SJYQ01000836.1:1210395-1229028 GCA_006410935.1 Redunca redunca | reverse complement strand
TAAAACCAGCTTGAACATCAGGAAGTACACGGTTCACATATTGCTGAAGCCTGGCTTGGAGAATTTTGAGCATTACTTTACTAGCATGTGAGATGAGTGCAATTGTGCAGTAGTTTGAGCATTCTTTTGCATTTCCTTTCTTTGGAATTGGAATGAAAACTGACCTTTTCCAGTCCTGTGGCCACTGCTGAGTTTTCCCAATTTGCTGCCATACTGAGTGCAGCACTTTTGCAGCATCATCTTTCAGGGTTTGAAATAGCTCAACTGGAATTCCATCACCTCCACTAGCTTTGTTTGTATCTCCAGTAGCATATTGGGCACCTAATGACCTGGGGAGTTCCTCTTTTGGTATCCTATCATTTTGCCTTTTCATACTGTTCATGGGGTTCTCAAGGCAAGAATACTGAAGTGGCTTGCCATTCCCTTCTCCAGTGGACCACATTCTCTCAGACCTCTCCACCATGACCCACTCGTCTTGGGTTGCCCCGCAGGCATGGCTTGGTTTCATTGAGTTAGACAAGGCTGTGGTTCTAGTGTGATTAGATTGACTAGTTTTCTGTGAGTATGGTTTCAGTGTGTCTGCCCTCTGATGCCCTCTTGCAACACCTACCATCTTACCTGGGTTTCTCTTACCTTGGACGTGGGGTATCTCTTCACAGCTGCTCCAGCAAAGCACAGCCACTGCTCCTTACCTTGGAGGATGGCTATCTCCTTACCGCCATGGTTCCTGACCTTCAACGTGGGATAACTCCTCTAGGCCCTCCTGCACCCATGCAGCCACCGCTCCTAGGGATGCTCCTCCCGACCGCTGGCCTTGGCCTCCAGGTGGGTGGCTCCTCCCAGCTGCCACCCCTGGCCTCGGGCTCGGGATGGCTCCTCAGGGTCACTGCCCCTGGCCTCGGGCTCGGGGTGGCTCCTCAGGGTCACTGCCCCTGGCCTCGGGCGGGAGGTGTCTCCTCCCAGCTGCCACCCTTGGCTTCGGACGCGAGGTGGCTTCTCCTGGCCCCCCCTGACCTCGGACACGGGGTGTCTCCTCCCAGCTGCCCCTGACCTCGGACGCAGGATAGCTCTTCTCGGCTGCCACTGACCTCGGATGCAGGGTGTCTCCTCCCGGCCGCCACTGACCTCAGACACAGGGTAGTTCCTCCGGGCTGCCACTGACCTCGGACGCGGGGTAGCTCCTCTCGGCTGCTGCCCCTGACCTGGACACAGGGTAGGTCCTCTTGGCCGTTCCTGCGCTGTCACAGCCTGGCACTCTAGGCCGCTGCCCCTGAGCTCAGACATGGGGTAGCTCCTCTCAGCCACGCTTAGTGCGCCGGCTCTCACAGCCGCCTGCTGTTATTGTGTATTGTAGATTTTATTGTTTCTTGCCTTTTTCCACCTAAGGTTTTTAACTTTTAGCCATGTTCCTCTAAGTATACATCTAAATGTTGCTCATTAGTCTTAACCAGTATGGATTTCCATAGAATGCATTCATAATATTTATATATTCATTCCACCAGCAAAGAATAGCTGGATTGCCTTCAACTTTCTGCCAACACAAACAATGTTTCAAGGAACATTCTCATTCACTTCCATTTATGGTTTTATAAGGAGAGGAAACACTTGTCATATGGCATACGTTTATTTAATTTGGTTAGGTATTGCCAGTTTGCTACCGCTGCTGCTGCTGCTGCTAAGTCGCTTCAGTTGTGGCTGACTCTGTGTGACTATATAGACAGCAGCCCATCAGGTTCCCCCGTCCCTGGGATTCTCCAGGCAAGAACACTGGAGTGGGTTGCCATTTCCTTCTCCAATGCATGAAAGTGAAAAGTGAAAGTGAAGTCACTCAGTCAGTCATGTCCAACTCTTGGCAACCACATGGTGGACTGCAACCTACCAGGCTCCTCTGCCCGTGGGATTTTCCAGGCAAGAGTACTGGAGTGGGTTGCCATTGCCTTCTCCGTGCCAGTTTGCTACAGGTTGTCTATTTTATTCTATATTCCAACCAGCAGTGCCTGAGTATTCTTACGTTCCCTCCACCTACCAATACTTAGCAGTATCAGCTAATATTTTATCTATCTGACAGATCTTCAGGGATATTCATTGCTATTTTAATTTGCATTCATCTAGTTACTAATGATTTTGAGGATCACTTTGTAAGGCTATCAATCCCTTAGGTGTTCCCTTTGATTAACTGCCTCTGCATATACTCTGGGATCATTTTTCTATTGGAGTTCATATCTGCTTCTTATTTGTTCATATAAGGCTCACGTATAGTCTAGATATTAGTCCTAATGGTGTCCAACATTCAATAAAAATCTTTAGTATGATGTAATCAAGTTGAGCAATTTTCTATTTCATGATCTTGAAGTGTTGCACTTTTCCACAATTAGGGTACCAAGATATTCTTCTGTGTTATTTTTTTTTATTAACTTTATGGTTTTACCTTCAAATTTAGATACCTTATCCATCTGGAATCTTTCTCTATGCCTCATATCTTATTTTTTTATATAGTAAGACATTTTTTCTCAACACCATCTACTAAACAATCTGTCTCTTTTCTATTAATACCTTCAGTTCAGTTCAGTCGCTCAGTCGTGTCCGACTCTTTGCAACTCCATGAATTGCAGCACGCCAGGCCTCCCTGTCCATCACCAACTCCCGGAGTTCACTCAAACTCATGTCCATCGAGTCCGTGATGCCATCCAGCCATCTCATCCTCTGTCATCCCCTTTTCCTCCTGCCCTGAATCCCTCCCAGCATCAGAGTCTTTTCCAATGAATCAACTCTTTGCATGAGATGGCCAAAGTACTGGAGTTTCAGCTTTAGCATCATTCCTTCCAAAGAACACCCAGGACTGATCTCCTTTAGAATGGACTTGTTGGATCTCCTTACAGTCCAAGGGACTCTCAAGAGTCTTCTCCAACACCACAGTTCAAAAGCATCAATTCTTCGGCGCTCAGGTTTTTTTACAGTCCAACTCTCACATCCATACATGACCACTGGAACAACCACAGCCTTGACTAGATGGACCTTTGTTGGAAGAGTAATGGCTGTGCTTTTGAATATGCTATCTAGGTTGGTCATAACTTTCCTTCCAAGTAGTAAGCGTCTTTTAATTTCATGGCTGCAATCACCATCTGCAATGATTTTGGAGCCCCTAAAAATAAAGTCTGACACTGTTTCCACTGTTTCCCCATCTATTTCCCATGAACTGATGGGACCAGATGCCATGATCTTCGTTTTCTGAATGTTGAGCTTTAAGCCAACTTTTNGTTTTGATATGTGCTGTTCTCAGTTTCCCTATTTTCTTATCATTGAAACTGCAGTTTTGAATCCTGCTTTAATCTAATAATTATTTAGGGAAATTGTGGTCATTTTTTAATTCCTGAACAGCTGGAGTAAGGGAGTTTTAAGATATATTTTCTTGTACTGTGTTCAAACAATGAGTCCTGCATACTTTTTGCTATTTTGCATTTATATATTTAAAGAGTTTTTTTAATGTAATATATTTTGAAGTTTTAAAAAATATTTATTACATGCATGAATAAAATATATTATCTCTGATTTAAGAAAAAGAGTATTAGTTAAATGTGTTAAATCTGTTTCAAAACCATCTAAATCTGTTAGATCCTTATTAGTTTCTTGCTATTAATCTTTGAAGTGTAGAGGGATATTTCTATTTCCCACAGTGATTGTATATTGTATATTGCTTTAAGACACTGATAACTTTTTTGATTTGAAATTAGCCTCTTTATTCATTTAAAGATCTTTTTCATTAAAATCTATTTTATTAACAGTGTTTGTCTATTTACATTTTCTTTTCATTTGTTTTAAATACTTTTGCATATCCTGTTGCTTTCAAATGTTCTAAATTACTTGAGGCAGGAGGAAAGCATAGAAGCATAGAATTTATAGACAGCATAGAACTGTGTTTGATTTTTGGTTATATTTAGTTTACTCAATGTGAGTCATTTTTAATAGGGGAATGTAACATAATTGCATTTATTATCATAATTAATCTGGCTAGTCTTAATTAAGCCACCATCTTATGTTTTGTACCTTTTATGATTCATGGTACTGTATTTTGTATTCTATTATTATTTTTAAATTTTTTATTGTTTTAGGCATATTAAAAATTTGCTGTGTGCTAAGTCACTTCAGTCTTGTCCAACTCTTTGCAACCCTATGGACCGCAGCCTACCAGGCTCCTCTGTCACTGGATTCTCCAGGCAGGAATACTGCAGTGAGTTGTCATGCCCTCTTCCAGAATATCTTCCCAACCAGGGATCAAACCTACATCACTTACATCTCCTGCATTGGCAGGCGGGCTCTTTAACACTAGTACCACCTAAGAAGCCCATATTAAAAATATTATTCTTCAAAATGAAAAGATTATAAACACTTACGCCTTAAACTAGTTGTGAGGTTTTAATTTCCTATCTTGTAAAAGCATAGAGAATAATACCTGATGCATTAAAATGCTCAGGAAGTCTTTGTTATTATTTTTTTCACTCATCATCATCACCGTTATGGTTATTCTGATTTTTAGAGTTGTCAAAGGAAATTCAGGGACCCCTTGACTTTTATTCTTTTTTAAGTATCTGTCAAGATGATTATGAAAATTATTTGTGAATCTGTGAAATTCATAAATGTCCCTATAAGGTGTCTAGCTTTTCTCTCCTATTAGTTTTGCTGGGCACATGGTAAGGTCTTTGAATCCACTAATTTCCTTCTGAAATCTCAAATAGGTATTTCTATTCTGCAATCAAGAAATAACTTGCTTGATTCTTCTTTCTGCTTTGTTTCTTTTTCAGAAACATATAAAGTCTGTGTATTTGATTTCCTCACTGAGTTTCACAAGTCTCCTAAATTTTTTCCTTTCTTAATTTTGTAAATTCTCTTTAATTTCCTTCCGTATCTGACTTTATTCAGTATTTATTTCCGTATCTGATTTTATTCAGTTCTGATTTTGCCTGCTTCTAATACATATTTTGCCTCTTCTATTTCAGAACTATTATGTTATTGCCTCATCTTTCTAGTTGTGCATATAATACAGTTCTTATCTCTCTCTTATGTCTCTCATTTCATCTTTCATCTCATCCTAAAGTCCATGTATTCTGGAATTTGATGGGGTGCACAAAGTAGGTAGTGTAAATTTACTTCTGCTTCATTTCAAAAAGCTTGTTTTTAAATGATGTCTTACTACTCTACCATATTTTCCTTGTTCCTTTAGGTTGAAAAATCTTTTTTGTTGCTTCGTGTTATTATTTATTTTTGAGTGAAAATTTGGATATCATGGCCTCACATTTGCTTAGAAGCACAAGAGTACATTACTCCCAACCTCCATTTTACCTTCCTGGTGAGAAACCATTTTCCAGACCTCATTTAGAAGGGCAGATAAAATGCACTGTGTACAAGACCCAACCAACTTGAGGGATGGGGGAAAAGAGGCCAAGCCCTGGGAAGGCCATGTCATGGTCTCCAAGCAGGTGTTGAAGGGGGTGACCACGGTTATCCTCAGCTTTCTAGTGTCCTCTTCTCCACACTATTTACCTTGTGGGCCTGTCCAGGCCTCATTTCTGTTGCTGCTCCCCAGTCAGGGAAAATAACCCCTTGTATTCAGCTACAATTCTATTTCACAGAAGGTGATGGCACCCTACTCCAGTACTCTTGTCTGGAAAATCCTATGGGTGGAGGAGCCTAGTGGACTGCAGTCCATGGGGTCTCGAAGAGTCGGACATGACTGAGTGACTTCACTTTCACTTTTCACTCTCATGTATTGGAGAAGGAAATGGCCACCCACTCCAATGTTCTTGCCTGGAGAATCCCAGGGATGGGGGAGCCTGGTGGGCTGCTGTCTCTGGGGTCACACAGAGTCAGACACGACTGAAGTGACTTAGCAGCAGCAGCAGCAGAATTCTATTTACTATTCTAGTACAATATTTTAATACTGCATTTTCTATAGTATGCCTGTTTACATAAACTTTACAACCTCCCAGTGAAGCCACAACTCAGTGTATCAGTCTTCAAAGAAAAAGAAATTCTAATGAGAATACTTCTGTCTGTCCTATGGCCCATTGCATTTGGTATTGTTCAGTCACCCAGTCATGTACAACTCTTCGTGACCCCCTGGACTGCAGCACGCCAGGCCTCTCTGTCCCTCACCATCTCGTGGAGTTTGCCCAAGTTCATGTTCATTGCATCGGTGATGCTGTCTAGCCATCTCATCCTCTGGCGCTGTCTTCTCCTTCTTCCCTCAATTCTTCCCAGCATCAGGGACATTTCCAATGAGTCTTTTGTGCTCATCAGATGATCAGCTTCAGTATCAGTCCTTCCAGTGAATATTCAGGATTGATCTCCCTTAAGACTGACTGGTTTGATCTTCATGGTGTCCAAGGGACTTTCAGGAGTCTTCTCCAGCAACACAGTTCAAAGGCAATCAATTCTTTGATACAACTCCCACAGCCATACATGACCACTGGGAAGACCATTCAGTTCAGTTCAGTTCAGTCACTCAGTTGTGTTTGACTCTTTGCGACCCAATGAATCACAGCATGCCAGGCCTCCCTGTCCATCACCAATTCCTGGAGTTCACTCAAACTCATGTCCATCAAGTCAGTGATGCAATCCAGCCATCTCATCCTCTGTCGTCCCCTTCTCCTGCCCCCAATCCCTCCCAGCATCAGGGTCTTTTCCAGTGAGTCAACTCTTCGCATGAGGCAGCCAAAGTATTGGAGTTTCAGCTTCAGCATCAGTCCTTCCAATGAACACCCAGGACTGATCTCCTTTATAGCCTTGACTACATAGACCTTTGTTGGTAGACTAATGTCTCTGCTTTTCAACCTACTGTCTAGATTTGTCATTGCTTTCTTGCCAAGAAGCAATCATCTTCTGATTTGATAGCTACAGTCACTGTCTGCAGTGATTTTGGACCCCAAGAAGAGGAAAGCTGTCACTAGTTCCACCTTTCCCCTTCTATTTGCCATGCAATAATAGGGCCGGATGCCATGATCTTAGGTTTTTTAAATACTTAGTCTTAAGCCATTGCATTTAGTAGGTGTCAGTTGGGTTCTACCAGCTACTTTGCTCTTTTCCTGCTATGTTTTACTACTGTGTTAGGGAAAGAGTGTATACCAAGCTGCAGTGATTTCTTTCAACTTTCTTCCATCTGTATTATAGTTAATTGAGTCAAAAAAGCAGTCAGGAAAATGGAAATGCTCCCAAATTTCCCATTTTGGTACAGATTTTCCCTGCTTTTTGTTCATTGTATTTTATTTTTTGATCATTTCAACTTCTTAGGTTGAGTTGTGAGAGCAATTAGAGAAGAAAGTTTCATGCATGTACTCAAGTTGTTATTGAAACTGAAAATACAGAGAAGCAAATATATTTCTGTCCATATTGCAAAAGTCTATGAATCCTACTATTACCAGAATGCATGCTTTTGAACCTACACTTACATTCATAATATCACTGATGTTTAGAGTATAAAAGGTAGCATTATCATAAAAGAATATTTAGAAAACTTCAAAATAAATTTTACTAAAGGGCATAGCAATCACATCATTTGGTATTGGAGAGTTTACATCACAGTCATGACAAAGTCTGAGAATTCATAGGAAGTTTCAGGGGGTTCATGGGAAGATATCTGAGGATACTGCAGCATTTTTCACAGAATTAAAAAATGGCCCAAGAGGGCCAGATGGCAGTCAATACCAGCTCATCTGTGTCAGTAGGTAAAGATATCAACATGAGGCTTTTTGCCGGTACGTGGAGGCCACCATGCACTTCTCAAGATTGTAATCATTACACAGATGGTATTCCCAGAAGCTACAGGCTGAATATGCTGCATAGCTCCTTGAGAGAGAAATCTTACCTCAACTCTGAAAGAGGCTTTAGAACCTTTAGTTGAGGAACTAAGCTCTACCACAAGAAGCTGCATCCAAAGCATTTGCAACCAGTAGAACAGCCTGGCTGCCAGAATTTGTCAACACTGAAATACTCTCCATGGGTCCATCCTAAAATCACTCACTAAGATTCTTTTTTGTCTTAAGGAAATATTTTTTAATATTTGAGTATATAGTCCAAAAAGAGGTTCTTGAAACAATTACAAATAGACTCTTGAAAGGAACATAGATACTTTTGACTACTAAGCAAAGAAATGAGTTAACATATTCAAAACTTTGAAAGGTTAGCACCCCTTCCCAGCTGTGCTTAACTCACACCAAGGAAGCAATTTTCTCATCTGATAGAAGTTGACCTAACTATTTTGGACAGGTACGGCAGCTGCTCAAAATGCTGAATTGTTGCTGCCCAACAATTCTTTGGCTTCATTCTCTGTAAAAAGCTTTAGCATTGTGAAGGGAACAAACTAAATGATATATGACAATCTTATAAATAGATTCATAACTCTAAAATATATCCAAGGCTGAATATTTCAAATGGCCTAGCTCCCATTAGTCAATTGCCTTAGCACCTCAAGTGTATGACAGCCTCACATTTCTTTCAGCATTATCTATTATATCACCTCTCATTGACATGAAATTACCTTTGCAGAATTCAACCCGTGAACATTCTAGTTTATTTTCAAATGGAATGTGTTTGCTGGATGTAGTGTTAAACATGACTCATACTTTAAACTTTTCACAATTTGTTGTATTCAACAAGTTGAATGAGTGCTAAAATAGTATATGTAGACCTTGACCAACTATGCTGCTTGGAAGTCCAAAATAAAATCAAAATCATGCAACCTCAAAGGATTAGCTGGGCTGTTGGCTCCCTCATGGGGAAGGGAGTGATTTCTTTGTACCCTGCCATGAAATGGACTGCCACATACACCCCACTCCAAGCTAAGGATAGAAATCAAACAGAAGGCTCCTCCAGTTACAGTCCTCATTAGTGTTGTTTGTTGTTTGCTTGATTTTTTTTTTATGTTTAGTTGACATATAGCATTATTTTGTTTCAGGTATACTACCTAATCATATCTGTATACACTGCAAAATGATCACCACAATCAGTCTGGTTCCCATCTGTCACCATACCTAGTTATTAACCCCATTAGTTATTATTGCTCTCTGTTTAGTTGTGTGCAGAACATCCAGAGGTGAATGAAAGCAGGGAAACACACTCTCCTTTCTTATGTTAACAGACCTTTAATATCAATAAGAACATTATCTCATTTAATCCTCATAGAAACTTAGAGAAGTAGATTCTATTATTGTTGCTGTTACACAGATGAAGAAACTGAGGTATGCAGAGATTAAACTTGTTCAAGCTTACATAGCCCATAAGTGGTAGAGGCAGAGTTTAAACCAAAGCCTTGAGCCTAAAGCCCACTGGTGACCCCTCTGCTCAGCTCTGCTGCCATCTGATGTAATACACATATAGCTGACGAAGGGCCCTCCTGCAGGAGGGACTTCTGAGACACAAATCAGTAGATATCAAGGATCAGTTACAGTTAAGGGATTCCTTCCTCTTCTTGGCTCCTCTGGCATGAGTTTGAATTCAACATTCTATCCCTGGTGTGTGTTCTTACTGCTCCTCCTAAGACCTAGTCTTCGGTTTCTTTTAGCTCTTCCTTGGAATCTCTGCCAGGCACTTGTCAAGCCCCCTCCTTGATCTATGAATAGATACATCTTTTCCTGTCTGGGCCCAGACCCTTTTGACTTTGGGAGAGCCTGTATGAGGATGGTTGCTTCGTATACTTAACTGGAGACCTTCCTGGTTCAGCCCACTGAATGTTTCTTTTTAACTCTGAACTTTCATGTGTTACTCTCCTTAAACTGAATTCTAATATAATCAGCTCTTCTTGCCTTGTTGTCTCTCCTGCCATCCTACACCCCACCCTCCTGCCCTCCCTGTCACCACCTAATCTTATTTCTTTTCTATTTATCTCTCCTTTCCTTCATCCTAATCCTTTTCAAATTGTTGTTTCTTAGGCCCTTAACCTCCATTCATCTCTGCTCTTTTAAGCCTCTTTCTCACTTCTTTCTGTCAACACACAGGTTCCTTGAAAGTGCACTTTTCCTTCTGCCTCTGTTTCAGCAACCCCCTGACACCTGACCAACCAGGTATTTCATTCTCTCCCCTCTCCCCCCAGCAGGAACATTCACATCTCCATTTCAAGGTTTCCTGTCACTTAATAAATATCCCTTGGCATGTTGAAAGACAGCTATCATCTGGCTCTGGTATGAAGGCACACATCCTTGGAAATATTAAAATTATTTATATTTGATATTGTTTACTTCCCATTTCCAGCACTTTAATCCACACTCACTTTTTTAGATACAGATGCTATTTCATTTGTTCAGGGCCATCATCTCACAAGCTTGAGCTTTTTATACAAATATTCTCAGTGTTGCAATGTTTCATAAGCAATATATTCCATAGCCAGGGCTTGGTAGAGAAAAAGACAAATTAAATATCTATCTTGGTTTTGAATGTTTTGCATATTCATTGGTAGCAAACTATATTCTAAGCATAATTTCAGACAGAGGGCAGGACACAACCCCAGCAGCAGGAAATAGACAGGAGAAAGTCTAGGCAGATGGCGAATGTGCATCAGGGGAACATCAGGAGTGAGCAACAGGTGTGCTGGCAAGAAAGGCAAATGCAGCATCAGGAGCCGGGTTGGCAGCAGGCAGTCAATATTGGGGAAATCTGGCAACAGGTAAGAGAAGCCAACCACAAACACTAAAAGTTCAGGTTCGTAAAAAGTTCATTAAATGACTCAGGTGGCAGGACAGGATCATAGCAGTGGAGGATATAGGATTCTAGGCAGAGGCAGAAACATGGGGGTACCAAGGATTTATCCCATGGGAATACCAAGGATTTATCCCAGTTATTGGAACTGAGATTCAAGATAGACTTTTCTTCACAAAGGTGACAGTTGGATAGAAAGTCAACAAGCCTGACCTAGGGATGAACCACTGAATCATTGCCTTCTCAATTCACCTGTCCAAAGATTGAAAATGGAATCCAACTTCCAGGTGGAAACCAAGTAGCTTAGCTCTCCAGTTCAAGGCAAATGAGCCCACCAGACAGTTACCTAGTGAAGCGGGTGGTTGGAAGGTTACAAGGAGGGTGCTATTAGGAACACAGGCAGCTTCTGGGACTGCTGGATTGCCCCAAATCCTAACCTCTTATAAGAGTTTTTCTGGCCCAGACTCCAGCCTCCCAGTGAAGATTTGCCTATCTGTCTTTAGGATGTTTCTCAGAGCCACCTGCTCAACAAATCCATACCTCCAAGGCTTAAGATAACTACTTCTGATTGGCACTAGAAGAGCTTCCCAGGTGGCACTCGTGGTAAAGAACCCACCTCCCAATACAGGAGATATAAGAGACATGGATTCGATCCCTGGGTCAGGAAGATCCCCTGGAGGAGGGCATGGCAACCCAATCCAGTATTCTTGCCCAGAGAATCTCACGGACAGAGGAGCCTGGCAGGCTACAGGCCTTTGGCTCACACAGAATCAGACACAACTGAAGCAACTCATCATGCATGCACGCATAGGCACTGGAAAGAAAATTTGTCTTGGCAGGATCACCTTACCTGCCTTTGACAGATAAGTTACAGTTATGGAACCCATCAGACATACAGTTCATAGATAGTAACAAAACTTCCGATATACCTTGTGGTCAGAGTGGATGCTTGGTAAATATTGATTGATCTTGTCATTATCTTTAGGTTTCCAGAGAAGAAGCTTGATTCTAACCAGGTCTCTGGCTACTGTCATTTATCCAATAGAAATATAAAGTAATCTTGACCTCGGTCTATTCCTTATTAATATTCAAACATTGAGTATTACATAAAGGAATAATTCCCTGAAAGCAGGGAGACTTGCCATAGAGGTTTGCTGACTGTAATGTCTACAACTCAAAATGCAAAATATCTACTGTCTGGGAAGTTGTCCAGCTTTTCAGTGCTGGCAAGTTGCTGAGTTATCCAGGTAAATACTGTTATTTAAATACAAAGAACGGTGTGTCTGTGCACCAGCTATTTGAATGTTAATTGTTTCAAAATTAAATGAACTTTTAATGACTCTTATTTGTATGTTTCTCTGTAAAGTCATTTCTGCCAAATAAATCATGCCCAATTGAACATGGCAGAAACTTGCACTTTTTGCCGTCATGAGCAGCCTGGAGACCCTCGTTTCCAGTGCCACAGAGCAAATACTAGTGCTTCTCTGCCATTCAGGCATACCTAAGGTGACCAATAAATGCTTGAAATGCCTCTACTTTATCCAAGCAGGAGGTAGAAAGAAGCAATCCATTTCATTTAGAGTTGTGAGCATCACTTTGGCATCAAAATGACAGATGATCCTTCTCCATGTGTGAAGCATGCTGGAGTTAGCGGGCTATGTACCAGGGCTATAAAAACTTGGAAATGTCAATGGCATTTCCAAGCATCTGCTCGCTCTAGCCCCACATTTCTGGGCAACAGCAAAAATTCTCCAGGATGATACATTCAAGCCCCAGTCTTCCAGCATAAACTGTCAGGAGAAATTTTAAATTTACATCAAAGAAATTAGGTGAATCATCCTCCTCTCGCCTGTTACTGCTCCATGGGGGTCTCCGGGATGAAATGAAATTGTGGTTACATTTCCAAATGGGTTATAAACCCAATACAACTCTCCTAGGAGACTCACAACTTATACTTCCCCGTTCCCTGATACACTGCTGCATCTCTAAAGTTACTCCGTATACATTCAGCGTAGCAGGGAGCCTTGGGACAAAAGCAAAAATAAAGGAGGAGAATGCTGTTGATGGATGGTTGAGAGTTTAGTGGACCTTATTAAACACATATGCGTGCACACACACCCACACACACACATACAAACACACAAACACAGACTCTCCCACCCAGCATCACCATTTCCTGAATCATTCTGTCCCATTATATGCTGATATAATGGCATAGTAGTATATAGCTAAATAACAGCTCTCCACCTCTGACAGTGAATTTACACCCCATGAAGCCTTCTTTATTTTTGTCACTACTGAGTTTTCAATGGGTCTTCCCTTCACAGCTTTCAAAGATGGGAGTTTTTTGGTAGTGATAATCCTAAATCTAACTAGACTTTGTAACCAACGTTTTTGAGTAGATACTTGTGTTAGCCAGAGGAGAATTTCCAACTGGAGTCAGAATCACTTTCTTTTGATAAGACCTACTCCTTGCCTCATGCCAGAAACGATGACAGGAACCCCCAAATGGTTCCCAAGTGACGGCCTCTGTCATGTCCCGGTTCAGTGTCCAGGGAATTACCTAGATACACATAGCCGTCTCTAGAAAACACAACATAAACTACACTAAGCGTGGCACGTCACTGAGATGATTGCTAATTTAGAAACACACATTTAAGTAGAAATTCATTTTCTCCTACTGTTTCCAGGCAGAGAATCAGGAAGAAATTAATTGCCTAGGAGAAGAAAGAGTATAAGTAAAATAAAATCATAAAATCAAGCTTCTCTTTTAAAAAATAACCACATATGAATTTTGAAAAACATTTTCAGGTTGCCCAGTTAACTGAGTACTCAGTTTCCTCTGCAGTTGTCTGAAACTGCAGTCAAGACACAAAACACACTTTTCCAGTCAGGATGGCACACTTCCCTGACCATTTCTGTGATGTATGTACACTTCTACTCATCATGAAGTTTTTGATTAATGTGCAGTTAATCTTTCTTCTTGCTAATAGACTAAAATATTTCTCATCAAGGAATAAATGATCAGACTACTGATACAAGTGGTTTTTGAGAAGTCCATTTATAATGCAACACCTTCAGCAAAAATTCTCGATTTCAAAAGAAGAAGAAAAACTAAAATTGATATCTTTAGTCTTTAACAAATCTCTCCCACTCCTTCTCTTGGAGCAGGGGCCTCTGGGTGGCAAAAGTGGAGAGAGGAGGCTGGGAAAGAAAGCAAAGTAGAGTTTATCGGGGACGCTAAAGGGGCCATACTCCATATTTGTTGTTGTTAATCACCAAGTCACTCCCCACTCTTCTGTGACCCCATGGGCTGTAGCCAGGCTCCTCTGTCGATGGGATTTCCCAGGCAAGAATACTGGGGTGGGTTGCCATTTCCTTCTCCAGGGGAATCTTCCTGACCCAGGGATCAAATCTGCGTCTCCTGCATTGGCTGACAGATTCTTTACCACTGAGCTACCAGGGAAACCATGCTCCATATTAGGCCCTGGATTAACTCATATATCATTTAATTCCCATAGCAGCCTTTCAGAACAAGCATCATAATCCTGATTTAACTGTTGAGAAAACTGAGCTTTCTTTACTTATGTTGGGTACCCCGAGGTCATGCAGCTAGCAAATGGTGAGAGTTGGTGTCAAAGCGTTATTCATCTAACAGTAAACGCCATACTATTGCCACCCCATACATGGTATTGTGCATTCACATCTTGAGCATTTAAAAAAAGCACGTCATTAACGATATTAATTTAAGACTAACTCCTATAAAAATATACACTGTTTTCTGGTTAGCTGAATTAACAGTACAAAGTATTCATACAGATATTAAAACAGAAAATAATTTCAGGGCTTATCTTTCCATGAGATCTTTAAAGCCCCAAAGACATAGAGGTCATCAGTCAGAGGATCAGAAGTGTTTTACTCACAGGACCAATGTTGACACTTAAATAGATACCTTGAAAACCCATTTTTTATGTCCACTTCAATCCATGGTGAGGAGTAATCACTAATTCTTGGTCAGATGATACAAGCAGCAATAATTCTTGATGTGAACGCCAAAATTGGGGGCCAAGTCTATGAGGGATGTAGGCTGACAGTGGCCAACCTATCCTTGAAGAGAGCTTCAAACCCTGAGAGGATGACAGGTGTACTGAAATGACACAGCACTGAGGGTCAGGAGGTATGAATTCTAATCCTTATTTGCCATAAGACTCTAGACAATTCATTTAACCTCTCTCGGCTTTGTTTCCTCATCTCTTAAATAAGGGTCTTATATCAACTGTCTTTAAGGTTTCCTGCAGATGGTTTTATGCTTTGAAGTCTGTTTGACAAAGTGGAACTAGGAAAGAGTTCAGAATTGGGGCACAGAGAAGGCTGTGCTGAAGTTCAGACTTGCATCACAGCAAAGAGCAAAGACAGAACTTCAAAGTCTCATTGTTCCAGGCCAAGAGATCAAAGCAAAGAAGCCAAAACCAAAGCAAAAGCTGGCATTACAGTGACAAGACACCAGCAGTAAGAAGGATATAAGGAACAATTTGCTGAAGTTTTATCCCAAGCTTTCTTTCCTCACAAACTTAAAAACTAATCCTTAATGAGGGTTAATGTGAGGATGGCAGGTGGAAGTAACAGGTATATATAGTTAGAATGAGAAGTAGTCTCAAAGAAACGTTTCTAATTCCTTCATATTGACACACTACTTTTATTGTCTCTAAATACAATTATGAGGGTGATTTCCAAGCATTTGGTATCAGTCTCAGCTCTGCAATCCCCATTTTCTTAAAGGAACAGAAACTAAAGAAATCAATAAACCACAGAGACATTTTAATAAATCCTTCTAATAAAGGAGTTTGGGTCCTTAGGTTTTTCCTTGAGGGAGATTGGTTTAACTGACTTAGAGTAGTAGCAGCTTGATTTATGAAGAATTTTTTTTTTAATCTATACTGCATTTTAAATTAGTTTTGTTAAGAACCACCATCTCACTTACCCAGCTTTAAACAACAGAGCCCAGCCAAGTGGTATAGGATGTGGATTTATTCATTTTACAATTGCATGATTTGTTGAGGAAGAAAAGTAGATAATTTGGGAATTTCTTTTGGTTTGCTAACTACCTTCAAAGTTACAGGATAGAGTTCTTTGACTATGAGAAGAAATTTGTGCATACATACATAAAATATATATTAATATATATTAACAATAAANTGTCTAAAAGCAAAACAAGGAATTCTAGGTTAATAAGCATAGTTCACAAATAAATATATGCAAAAATGAACTTTGTAGCATTCATTTTGATAGAGTAGTAGTTAATAACCCAAAATTAATTAAGTATAAATTGGTAATGAATAAAACATTGTCCAACCTTACAGCAAATACTATTTAGCTGTTGAAAAATATAGACATGAATTTGGATGTCTGGACTTACACAACCAACCAAACTACAAGATTAAGTGACTGAAATATTGCAACATGTGCATGTGTTCCCATGTTGGTATATACATAAGAAATTTAGAACAGTATGTATCATCATGTTAATAGTTCTTTCTGGGGATGCCTGTTCAGTTGCTTCAGTCGTGTCCAACTCTTTGCGACCCTATGGACTGTAGCCCTCCAGGTTCCTCTGTCCATGGAATTCTCCAAACAAGAATACTGGAGTGGGTTGCCATGCCCTCCTCCTGGGAATCTTCCTGACCCAGGGATTGAACCCACATCTCTTAAGTCTCCTGCATCAGGAGGTGGGTTCTTTACCACTAGAGCCATCTGGGAAGCTCTATGGGGATGGAGCTTTATTTTCTGTATAACATATTTTCTGTTACATGCGAACTAGTTACAACTTCATATTACTATTCTAATCAGAAAAAAAATTGAAAGGAAAAAAAAGGTGCAAGAAGGCTACCCATACACTTGAACTTCCCAGGTGGCACAGTGGTAAAGAAGCCACCTGCCAATGCAAGAGACACCAGAGATGCTGGTTCTACCCATGGGTTGGGAAGGTCCTTTGGAGAAGGAAACAGCAACCCATTCCAGTATTCTTGCCTGAAAAATTTCAGGGACAGAGGAACCTGGTGAGTTATAGTCCATGGGGTCACAAAGAGTTAGACATGACTGAGCATGCACACACTACTCTTCACTCCTATAATGGCTACTCATAGAGGTATATGCTTCTTGACATCTTAGTCTAAGTTAAGTACTAGAGAAGAGTTTAGCAGCATGCTATTTGTCTCATTTCAGAGGACTGATTTTTTTTTAAATTTTCATATAAGGTATCTAACATATGTATCACTCAGTAGTCTCTTGAAGATGACAGTGGTGATTGACAATGAGAGTGATTTTGGCTTTAAAAAACCTATTTGAACACATTCCCTAGGAGGGGAGTTAAGCTAGAGAACTATTATTGATAAAATCTTATAGGTTATTAAACTTCAGCAGTAACAAATATTTCAGGACCTATAACTCAAACCAAACCCCAATTTTTCAATTAGTAATGAATACAAACAGATAGAGGGATGGAGGAGATGTTAGAAACATATATGGCCATTCAAACTGAGGTTGAACTTGAACGACTACTTGACTTAGTGTTTCCAGATCAATTGATATTGTTACTTAGAGCTGTGCAAGCTCTTTCAACTCATAAGCTGTTGACACTTTTATTGCTTTAAACATATTCCACAAATGATCAAGAGGAACGGTGCATTAAGAGTCTGGCTTGGAAGCCAGGAGACCTGAACTCTAGACCCAACTCCACCAGGGATAAGCCAGCTGTGTGATGATGACCAATCTACTTTCCCTTCTCTCTCTGGTCTCAATTTCCTTGTAAGTGTTACACTGCCTTTTGTCTCCATTATCTTCCACTGAGTCTGTTTCACATCACAGTGAGTCTGAACTGCCTACCTTGCTGATTGCTGTATCTTCAGCATTGAGAATGGTGTTTGCAATATGGAGGATGCTTAACGAATACATGTTTCAGAGGCAAATTCTTTAGTTGTGCACTCTAAGGCTTCTTATGAATGACTTTTCTTTCAGCATAACTCAGAGTAAAAGGGAGAAACAGTGAATAAAGACCAGGCTCTGTTTCTTGGACTAGAGAACTTCTTTACCTAAAAACCAAAACCAAACAAACTAAACCAAAAACCTATGGCAAAGCCAACATGCAGTTTCATTCTGCACCAGAAACCTCACTGCAAGCCCTGCAAAGTGTCTGGTGAGAAGGTTATACAAACAAAGCCAAGCCCACTCGGAGTCTCACTCAGAGCTCCAATAATTGGACTCCCTCCTCTTTGCATTTCTTTTCTCCTTTTTTTTCCACTGTCGCTGAAACCTGCCCTATAAATCAGATTTAATTATCTATAAAATTTGGTGTAGAAAAGGATTTACTCATTAAAAATGTTCATCAACTTGCTACCCACGTTCCAGACTAATAGAAGCGGAAAAGGAACACCATGGAAACACCAGACGGGCTGGGGAGATAAGCGAGCTTTGAAATACCTGAACCTCAATTAAATAGCAAGTGCCAGTTTCTGTATTTGCCTTTTCAAATATCATATCAGGAATAAGTAAATGTCACCAAATCATCAGCCTGTTTTCCTCTCTTTTCTTTTTAGGTTGCTTGCTGCAACAGGTTTTTTTAAATGGGTTTTCTGAGTTAACCTCCTTTGCCTGTGTGTTCCCTAAGATAGCCTCCCTGGGTTGTGTGTGTGTGTGTGTGTGCAAAATGTCATAATACTCACTACAGTCAAACACAAGGACTCATGTCTAGTCAAAGAGTGAAGAGCAGTTAATTAATGAGAGCTGAGGGAGGCAGTGAGGAAACTGGAGGAAAACATTGCCAGTAGAAGATCAAAGGGGAAATGTCTCAAATCAGTTCACGATAAATCCACAGTCCTTAGAGGTAGTAGCCCTGGGATAGATGATGCTGGCTGCCAGTAAACTTAGATTCCGTGTGGGTGGCCGGGGCAGCGG
>SJYQ01000836.1:1175274-1210117 GCA_006410935.1 Redunca redunca | reverse complement strand
CAGCGATGGGGGGCGGGGGGCAGGGGAGGGAGTGGTTTGTTTCCTTTGTTAAGGTAGTTGAAGCAGGGCGTGTGGGAACTTGGAGAGAACGTTCGAGTGACTAACAAGGCAAAGCTCCTATCTCAAACTGCACATCGGTTTCCAAGAAACTCTCCATTTGTGAAAAGGCAGAGATCTAAAACTTTTTCTCCTTTTCTCGCACATGACAGGATTTTTGTCGTGACTTTCCTAAATCCTCCCTGAGCCAAGAAAGAAAGTGCCCACAGAAGTGGGAGGGAAAAGACACATGGAGGGCGACAAGGAAGCCTGCCCGCAGCAGCCAGCCTTCCCTTCTGGCCCCTCACTTCCTTCCAGAGAGAATGTCTTTCCTTGACAGGGCCTGCCTCCTGTCATTTCTTCCCAACACTCTGCCCAACCCTAGAAATCTGGATTTTCTTTTTAAAGAAAGATGTCTAGAGAGAAAAATAGACCAGGAACAGCCAACAGAAAATACATCACAGCTTGTTGATACAGTCCTGTCAGATATGTCAAGTGTCAGTGGTGAGGCTCACTTTTTATGTCTAAGGGTTGGTTTCCTTTCATTTCACTTTGTATGTTCGTTGTGTTTGTCCCTAGTGTATGTCTTCTTTTGTTACTTGTCCCAACAATCTCTTGCTGAGTCATCCATTCTGTGATTTGTCTAATTTCATGAACTCACCCAAACTGGCCCCGAATAAGTTTGGGGACGTTTTAGAAAAGCAGATTTGCTCCAATTGCTGCCTACTCACTAACAGGATGGGTCTATGCTCTCAACTCACATACAGTATTTGAATATTCATTATCTTGACCATAAAACTAGAAGAGTCCACAGCCACTCCACTCAAACTGATTGTCTGACTGAGTAAGTGGGCTTGGTGTTGGCTCAGTTTTTGCCCCATGAGAACTAAAGTGAAAAAATAAAGGATGTTATAGCAATGACTTTTCTCTGTAGGCCATTGTTTTGGGAATATATTACATACATAGCTCCACAAGATGATGAGAAATACATACACAGGAATCTTATTTTATTTATTTTATATCATTAATGCCTGGGGCTTTCCAGGTAGTGTTAATGGTGCCAGTGCAGAAGATGTAAGGGATGACCGTTCGATCCCTGGGTCAGGAAGATTCTCTAGAGGCCTGCACAGCAACCCACTCCAGTACCCTTGCCTGGAGAGTCCCATGGACAGAGGAGCCTGGCAGGCTACAGTCCACAGGTTCACAAAGAGTCAAACAGGACTGAGGCAACTTAGCATGCGTGCATGCATCATTAATGCCTAAGAACCAGAGATCAAATTGCCAACATCCGTTGGGTCATAGAAAAAGCAAAAGAGTTCCAGAAAAACATCAACTTCTATTTTATTGACTATGCCAAAGCCTTTGACTATGGATCACAGCAAACTGTAGAAAATTCTTAAAGAGAATACTAGACCACCTGACCTGCCTCCTGAGAAATCTGTATGCAGGTCAAGAAGCAACAGTTAGAACCAGACATGGATCAACAGACTGGTTCCAAATAGGAAAAGGAGTACGTCAAGGCTGTATATTGTCACCCTTCTTGTTTAACTTATATGCAGAGTATATCATGTGAAGGGCTCAGCTGGATGAAGCACAAGCTGGAATCAAGATTGCCAGGAGAAATATCAATAACCTCAGATATGCAGATGACACCACTCTTATGGAAGAAGGCAAAGAAGAACTTAAGAGCCTCTTGATGAAAGTGAAAGAGGATAGTGAAAAAAATGGCTTAAAACTCAACGTTCAAGAAGCTAAGATCATGGCATCTCTTCCCATCATTTCATGGCAAATAGATGGGGAAAAAATGGAAACAGTGAGAGACTTTATTTTGGGGGGCTCCAGAATCACTGCAGATGGTGACAGCAGCTGTGAAATTAAAAGACACTTGCTCCTTGGAAGAAAAGCTATGACCAGCCTAGACAGCATATTAAAACGTAGAGACATTACTTTGCCAACAAAGGTCCATCTAGTCAAAGCTATGGTTTTTCCAGTAGTCATGTATGGATGTGAGAGTTGGACTGTAAAGAAAGCTGAGCACAGAAGAATTGATGCTTTTGAACTGTGGTGTTGGAGAAGACTCTTGAGAGTCCCTTGGACTCCAAGGAGTTCAAACCAGTCAATCTTAAAGGAAATCAGTCTTGAATATTCATTGGAAGGACTGATGCTGAAGCTGAAACTCTAGTACTTTGGCTACCTGATTCGAAGAACTTACTCACTGGAGAAAACCCTGATGCTGGGAAAGATCAAAGGCAGAATAAGGGGATGACAGAAGATGGTTTGATGGCATCATCGACTCAATGGACATGAGTTTGAGCAAGCTCCAGGAGTTGGTGATGGACAGGGAAGCCTGGCATGCTGCAGTCCATGGGGTCGCAAAGCAACCACGACTGAGCAACAGAACCGAACTGAGTATTTAGAAAGATTTTAATACTTTGAATAAATGAGTAAATGAACAAATCACCTTTATGATGTAAGAGCTGTGGAACCATCTTACTCAGATGCAAAAACTAAAACTTTAACATCCACAGCCTTTTGGCCTTCTGGGTGCATCTCATTACTTAAAATGCAAGACACTATATGTGATGACTCTGGCATATTTCATAAGCCCTCTGTTCTCTATTCTTTGCTGTTACTATTTTGTTGTTATCCTTCCTTCTGTTGCAAGTAGCCATAAGAAAGCAACTATTCAATTCACTGTGCTGTCAGTAAAGAGAATCTTTGGGTTTCATTCAGTCATGAGTATCTGCTAAACCTGAAAATTCGTGGCACTCAATTTTTGCTGACACTTAATGTGAGTGCATGCACTGGGAGTAGGGTAGAGCAAAATGTTGCAGATGAAAGAAAGGAGGAGGGTAAGATGGTAAGAATCAAAGAGAGTGAAGAAAGCCTTGCTGTTCATTCAATCACTGCTTATCATTTATTTATTCTAGACCTAAACTGTGCTATTCTCTTGCAACGCAATGGTAAACAGAACAGAATCCTTGTTCTCCGAGACTTAAAAATCTAGTGGGGGCCCCCACACCAGTATTCTTGCCTGGAGAATTCCATGGACAGAGGAGCCTGGTGGGCTACAGACCATGAGGTCACAAAGACTCTGGACATGACTGAGTGACTCAAGCTTTCTCTTTTATTATATGTGACCCATGTAGCCTTACTGATTCCACTGCCCTGAAAATCATATCCTACAAGTCGTTATTAGACCCCAAACTTTCTCCTAGTGTCGAGGATAACTGGTAATAGATGAAATCTTGAGCCATGAGCTTGGCTTTGTTATGCAATGTTGAGCTCTATGATTATTATTCCATGCCAGTAAGCTTACTGCCACTGCCCAAGTGAATTCTGAACATACTCCTTAGGAGTGGCAGAATCTGATGAAATCCAGCACAGGACCAGTTAAAAGCAGTTGGCAGCCATCATTGTCTTTCCAAATTATGCAAATATGACAGTTGGCCTTCATTGGCAGAGAAGACTGACACCTCCATCAAATGATTGAAGGAGTTTCAAAGCCCATCCTTTCCTAAAAATATCCACTTCAAATTATCGAATGTAAAATAAGCTACATGTTATATTGTACAGCATGGGGAATGTTGTAAATATTTTATAATAATGATAGAGTATAATTTTCAAAAATTGTGAATCACTCCATTGTACACCTGTCATTCACATAACATGGTACAGCAATGATATTTCAATATATATTCCCTTCAAACCAGCCACAAAATTCTTTTTTAGTTTATTTTTCAGGTATAATTGATTTACAGTGTTGTGTTAATTTATGCTGTACAGCAAAGCGATTCAGTTATATATATATATATATATATATTTATATATATATACATTGTTTTTCATATTCTTCTCTGTTATGGTTTGTCACAGGATACTTTTTTCCCCAGATGTCTCGGAGGTAAAGAATCTGCCTGCCAAGCAGGAGATGAGAATATGAGCCCTGGGTCAGGAAGATCCACTGGAGAAGGAAATGGCAACCCACTCCAGTATTCTTGCCAGAAAACCCTATGGATAGAAGAGCCTGGTAGGTTACAGTATATAGGGTCGCAAAGAACTGGACATGGATTAGGGACTAAACAACAATAACAATATTTTGGGGGGGATACTCTGGGTCTTCACTGTTGCCGGCATGCTTTCTCTAGCTGTGGCGCATGGGCTTCTCATTATGGTGGCTTCTTTTGCTGAGGAGCACAGGCTCTAGGCACATGGGTTCAGTAGCTGCAATACACTAGCTCAGTTGCTCCTCAGCACGTGGATCTTCCCAGACCAGGGATCAAGCCCATGTCCCCTGCACTGACAGGCAAATTCTTATCCACTATACCACCAAGGAAGTCCTGTCATAGGACACTGAATATAGTTCCTTACGCTATACAGTAGGACCCAATTGTTTATCTGTCCTATATGTAATAGTCTGCATCTGCTAATCCCAAACTCCCAATTTATCCTTCTCCCACCTACCCTCCCCCTTGCCAGCCACAAAATTCTCGATGCCCCTCCAGGAAAGGCACATTGTCCATTTTAAGTCATCAGATGCCTGGAAAGAAATTTCCTGATCAGATTTTACCCATTATCAGGAATTGGCTTATTTAATTAACCCACTACGCTCTCTCCTCCTGACTTCCTACCTTCATCCCCACCCATTCCCACCTCAATTTTGCTCAAGTAGCTCCAAGTCCAAAACTGGGGATCGGAGTCTGGTGGCCATGATTAATCCTTGGTGGAAGAAGGACATCTGTTTATTTTAGAGTGCTTATACGTATCTCAGCAGGGAGTTTTACTTTGGTTGTGGGGATATTTAAAGAAAATGCAAAGAAAGAAGAATTGCTGAAAACAAATTTTCCCCATATCACAATCGCGTGAGGTCCCTCCCTGATCTGCATGTGACAGCTCTTCTCCTACTCAAATCTCAAGGCTGGTTCAGAGCTCTCTAGAATGTCTGCTACAGGCACAAAAGCTCCATTAAGATGCTTGACAATCTAACCCATGCAGTTTCTCTCTCACTAGCAGCTACACTAAGTGACATCCAAACGTTGGTAATGAAGAGACATCTGCATACACACTGGTTTTGAAACATAAAGCACTGGAGGACTTATGAGCTGTCAATCATTTCATCTGTTCTTAGTCCTGTGTTTATTCAGAAATAATTTTTGAGGCTGCAGGAAGTGTTGTTTCTAACTGATGAACAAGTTTGAACACTAAGAATGAAGAATGATTGATGTTCTTTGAGGTAAGCTGGGAAACTCTCCATCCACTAGGGGCAGCCACAGCTCAGGATGCTGATAAGGTTCTGACACAGAGAGTGAGTGATGAGTGGTGTGTAATGTCTGCTGAAAATGAGAAGCCATGACAACAGTGTGAGGAGGGATCCTCTAAACACAAATCCTAGGGCTCCACACAAGCAAGTGAATAGCTCTGATATCTGACTTGACCTATGGCAGAAACCCCTTGTCAGGATCACTCTTCCTCTTCCGTTGAAAGAGACTGTAAAGGTAAAGACTCATTAATTGGTAATAAAATCCTCTTTGATTTACTGATTGGTTGGTAATTTGGGGATTTTCAAAATTTGGAATATTTAATTCAGTGTATTTTCCAACTGGTTGTATGTTCCAATTTACTAGAGAAAAGGACAAGAACTTGTACAATACTAAAACTATTAGAATCTAGGAAATGAGGATCCTATCTTGGGATTCATACTGGGAAGAAAACAACACTGAGATATGGTCAAGCCAGCTTTCCTGCATCCTGGTCTCAGGATTCGGGATGCTGATTTATTACAAACCCATCCTTTCTGACAACTACAGAATTCTTTTATTCATTGTCCATTGATAGCCCGCTAGCTGGCTATCTCTGGCAATGCCTTATCATTTCTCTCCACAAACTCTCCACCCTTATGTGCAGCAGCTGTGTGGATGTACACATTCAATAACACTGGGTTGGGGCATCTTCCATGCCAGGCATGGTATTGGCTCCGATTATAGAGTGGTCGACAAAACAAAAATGCTCTCTGTCTGCAAGGAGTTTACAGTCCAGAAGAAGTCAGAGGCACTGAATGTAAAGTATACATTTCAATCTGAAAGACCAGATGCACAAAAGAGAACAATGAGAAGAATCTAAAGGACTCATGCAAGATCTCTTTGGGGAAGTTATATTTTAGCTGAGATATGAAACTTGAATAGGAGAAGGCCAGGCAAAAGACAGGTGAGTGAGTGTTTGGAAACATTCTAGGCAGAGGGCACTGCATGTGGTAAGAACCCGTGGCAGATTGTAGAGGTTATATTGATGTAACCTGTATTCCTTAGACAACTGAGATCATTCAAATTCAATGAATACCATCTTTATAAATAAATAATGAAATTTATTTATAAGGACTTATTATAAATCCTGTTGCCCTCTGGAGAAGGAAACAGCACTCCACTCAAGTATTCTTGCCTGGGAAATCCCATGGACAGAGGAGCCTGGTGGGCTACTAAAAGAGTTGCCTAACAAAAGAGTTAGGCACAACTGAGCAACCAAACAGCAACTACCCTTCACTGACTTCGGATTCTCAGTACTTATTAACCAGCATCTTTGGGTTCCTTCCTCTGGCCTCATCCTTACTCCTTCAAAAATGGATATATCTTTTTTAGTAACAGTGATAATGAGACAGGACAATCTGTTGGGGTATGAACATATGACTTGAACTTACTGCTATAGAAGACAAGAAGGATTAGAAAGATGGTGGAGGCCGGGAATGTGGGTACTGGGAGAGCTGGCAAGGCAGAGCTTCTAGCTCCCTTTCTCCCCTTCATGGGAAGTACAGCCAGTCTTTATCTTTTAAGGTCTCTCTCTCTCTTTTCTGTTAGAAGGGAATTAACAGCTTACTTTTGTATCAGAGACCCCCTGAAAGTCTGCCGTTGTGCAAAATGTCAGTCAATCAAAATGCCCATCGAGAGGAAAAAAATATTGTTGGTTAAAGAGAAAGGATGATTTGCCTTGTTGGCAACTGATAAAGACATCTTTGGCATTCTCCCATTCAGGAACATATAACCAAGCACCATGGTCTATAAAATTCAGTCCAAAACGAGTTCGACTCCTGTCTTCTGCTAAACTGAACCTTCGATCTCCTCCCTGACCATTCCTTTCTGTGGCCAAATTCATTGCCAACATCAAGTCCTACAACACAAATTCAGTTCAAATCTCTTTTCCCCCATATTTTCTCCTATATCCACTTTTTTCACTCCACTTTTATTTCAATCTCTCATTTTCCTGACAAGGCATTAGTGCTCACTGTCTCCACTACACATTAATTATATCCCCTTGTGTATAAAACAATTCAAGAACAATGTGTGTACTTTTTTCCTCCTCAACTAATTTGTAGAATCTTTGATTACAGAGATAAAGTCTTACACTCCCTTGAATCTCTTCCAGTGCCTAGTGCAAAGCCAGATCTGTGGCAAGCTCTCAAAAATGAAAGACTTAGATAAAGTCAAATCACTTGGCATCCAGTCTCTGTATAATGCTGTTCTGGGTGCTATGAGGATTTGTAAAGGACTTATCAGCCTGGCCAACTCTTTCTCATCTTTCCAGCCTCAGTTTACATACACTACTTTTTTCCTGGTAGGTTCCTCAACTCCAAGTACAGATTAGATGCTCCTTCAGTGTGTTGCTAAAGTAACCCATGCTTCCCATAGTACACCACTTAACACGGTGAGCCACTTTACCTAACAGCTCCTTTGCTAGACTTCCTTCCAGGCTGAATGCACCATGAAAATGGGGGCCAGGATTGACTTACACATCATTTAGCCCCAGTGCTTAGTGGTCCCATGGTAGAAGTTCAGTAAATATTTGTTGAATAAATAAATGCAAAATTTACTGACTTCAAGGCACAGATGATCTCATTATCTAGAAATGCTTAAATACATATATGATGTGCTATATACTAATTATAGGTGTTGCCTATTCTAATGAATCCGTTGGCTCACTTGCCTTTAAGGCTAACTACTGTGGTTAGAATTTACTTTTGGAATGGTAAGTGCTCCTCATAATGACAGTTGATAAACCATGAGCCTGAAAACAGCAGTTCTTAACACAACATATACCTTTGTGGATTTTCCACATATAATAGCAGGTCAGAAAATTTAGCCAGGTACTCGCTTCATGTTCCCACGCAAACACTCATCCTTCACTCTTTTTGTCTTCCTTGACTCTTTATTCCTCATTAAGGCCACCTTCCAAATGAAGTATATTTACTGTTAAAACATACATGAGAATAATTTTCCTCTTAATGTTTCTTCAAGTCCAGAGAGTTTTATAAAGACTGAATTAAGATTGGAGGAGGCTTTATGAACTGCCATGACCTTTCCTCTACCTCAAAACCAGATTTCATCAGAATCTGCAATCCAAAAGCAAAATACTGAATGCAGTTTATAATTTTTGTAGTAACTTTATTCCTGAATAAACTCTTTCCATTACTTGACTTTAATATACTTTCTTCTTTATACTTTGAATATTGTTACTAATCATTATTGAACATGACCTAACACTTCCTAGCTGTCTATCAAAGTAGCTGTCATTTGAAATTCACTAATTCCCACCTAGGGGCTGCAAGGGCAAATAACAGATTTCAGTACCATAGTATTTTCTTCATTTATTCTTTCACTGAACAAGTATTTAAGGAGAATCAACTATGTACCAAGCACCATCCTAAGTGCCAAAGATTCAGAAGAAGGCAAAAAAAAGTGTATTTATCCCTGAGGTCTCTACTCCAAGGTAGACTTCAGTTTCTCTTTGCTTAGCATCTTTAGCAGGCATAGCTGCCCAAGTTCCTTGGTGAACATGAGACTTCAGGTACCAAGTTTAATGACATCATTATGTTTGAATTCCTCCAGCTTACCTTCTGTATCACTAATTTGTAATATCTTACATGTTACCTGTACTGTTAGTAGTAACTTATACACGTTCGATCTGCCTAAAGAGATTGTAAACTGGAAGACAGGGACCTTGACTAAGATTTCATTGTGTTACAAAGGTAGTGAGGCATTTCCACACAAGGAAAATGCTACTTCTCCTGCAGATTTTTCATTCTGGACTTCCTTCTAGGAACCAGTCTGAAAACACCTGCTGCAATAGTAATATATCAGTAGGATTTCCCCCTAATTGAATGAATAATTTTTTGTGAACCATTTAAAATAAAGATGAAGGAAACTTTTTTCCAACTGATCTTATCGAATCCAACTCCTGGAATTTCAACACATTTCAACATTAAGTGAAAATTTAAAAGCTATCCTTGTCATAGTACCAATGAAGATCATGTAAAAGAAAATAGAAAATGAGGAATAATCATAATCCAGTGGAAAATTTTCAGTAAAATGGATAGGGAAATTCATAAGCCAGAGATCAGACCTCAGAAAATTCTTTTTTTTTTTTTTCTCATTAAACAAGTTACTGTGTTTGGTACCAGGCTGCAAGGAAGATGAGATTAAGATGAGATCTCTGCCCTTTCTGAACTAAGTTTGGTGAGTTACTCTTAGGGCTACACTATTCTAATGGGTGCACATGGGCAATGGCAGCAGTGACACAAAACAAGAAACCCTTGGCTCTGAGTGCTCAGGACTCTTCTTGATCAGTCCAATGAGGAAAGTGTGTTCTTTACTGTCTGTTCTGTTAGAGGATAGTCCCACCCACAACTTGATTGGGAAATGAGTGCTGTTGGCAGTAAAGGAAGGATTGAATTAATTATTTATTGTTAACAGTAGTGTATCCAGAAGGTCAGTTTTACTGGTTGTTCTCTCTTTTATTGTGGAAAAATTGTTAAAACATTATTTCAACATATGATCAGTTTAAAATGTGGTTTTCGAACTCTGCTCCTGAAAGCCTAAGATTCTATGAATGTGCCCTCCGGTGACCTTAAAGAGGTGTCTAAGTGATTCTTATGTCTCTCCATTTCCACTTCTACTTGAGAAACTTCATTTCATGTTTTATTTCTTTAAAAAAATTTTTTTTTAATTTAGTAGGAAGTGGTTTCTTGAAGGAAAGAGGGACAGAGGATCCTGTAGCTTTATATAGTATATAAACCAATGATTCAAAAATGAAAAACTACAGTATATACACATGATTTGTATTTTTTCTGTTCAAGAAGCATATTGAATTTTAGTAAGCACAGCACAGATCAGGATGTAAGGGAAAGTTCTTTGTTTGTTTGTTTGGACCTTTATTTATGCAAGTTAGTGTCACGAAGATGACTCCTCTGGTAGGTCAGAGTGCTAAGTAATAGTGTGGAATAAACATTCTGTAAATGCAAAGCTACTTGTCAAAACAACTTAATATCTTACATAGTTTTCCCCAAGAAGATCCCAAAACACTGGGCCTCGCTGTCAAATACTGTTTCCTAGCACCAGAAACCAAGTCCACATTGAAATAAAGCATATACTTAATATCAACTTTGACAGGAAGCCTAAATATATAGACTGTTTATGTAAGATAAAGATGTGCTCATTTCCAAAGGTAGTTTAAAATTCCACTGAACTAAAATACCATACTATTCATTATTTAAATTCTCTCATGCATTTTTACATCTTCCTAGTGCCCACTATGAACTACTACAGGGAAATTTAGATGCATAATCCCCATTAACAATAATGACAGAAACAGCAACTGTGTAACTAATTTCCCACACTGTGTGTCCTCTGCTCACACTACATTGAACATACTCCTTCATGAGTCTAGAAGGAAGCACACGACACAACACCACTTTGAAGAGTAGAACAAATTCAAAAATTCCCATGACTGTTTTGGGCACAAGAGAGTCCAGTCTTGGACGTGGAGTGTGCTGTGCGCTGGAGCCATTATTTCCATGCATGCATAGAACAATAATGCTAACACCTAATTAGCATCATGAAACTGATTAACTCTCAATAAGGTCAGTACAAAGCAGAGAAATACTGTCTTGATACCACCTATTAGGTCATTTATTTAATAAATTAAAATACTTAAGAAAAGTCAGTCTGGCATTTTCTCCAGCCTATTCTCTCTGGTGGGTGACTGAATGGCAGAGAAAATTCAAAAAGTGGATGCAACACTACATTAAAAGCTCCGTAATCAAAATAGAGAGTGTAAAAGCACTTGAGCATCATCTAATGCACAATTTATCATCCAAACAGATGCATTCATTAAGCGGAAAAATTACCTTCAAATATCAGTAAAATAAATTGGGTCTATTCTGCTTTCTTATTTCTGCAGCAAGAGTGGTCCAAGCTATAGAAACAAGTATATAAAGGATGCTTCAGTGCACGAGCAGGACATTTTATTGGGTAAAGCTGTTTGAACTGCTTGAAGATGGTAAATCAAGCAAATGTGGAACATTCCAACTGATAATGTCTTTCTGGGCCAATTATTTCTCTCCTATATTTCAAAGACAGAGACTGTTTTGTTACTGTGTGGCTATTGTTATTATTAATGGGACAACTACTACTAATAAGAAATCATTTTCTGTTTTGCCTTAGCAGTGTGGACCCCAATCACTCACAACAGTTTCCCTTTCTGTGGCAGGAACCACATCTCTCAAGCACAGAGCAGAAGACCAGCCTCCTCACACCCTCTCTCCTTCTGTGAATTCTGGGTGCTGAGCTCACAGTCAGATGGCAGAGGGAACCATTCTGTACAGCTGGTGGCCTGAGCTGCCTGCTCCATCAGCTTGCTGCATTGCTTTGAAATTAACACTTGGAAGCAGGGCTATAGTTGCCCTAAGGCCACAATTCAGCCACTAAATAGGATAAAGAACTTTCATAAATAAACAGTCTAAGCAGTAGCTCACTGAGCTGTGGCCTCGGGCATGTGGAAAGCTCCACTTTTCCCTGTAAGTGAATAGAGAACTGCTCTAGACTAACTGGCAATGATGGTAGTAGTGATGGTAATGGCTGTGGCTTACACCACACCTACTGTGTGCAAGCTTCTTAATCCTCACAACAGTCCTGCCTGGGGTATTGCTACCATCTTACAGATGAGGAAACTGAGGTTCAGCATCAGATACCAAAGTCTTTCTACTACATATACTGCCTCTGTGCTTACTGACTCCTGACTACAGAAAATGTTTAAATACTGATAATAGTCTAATGAACATTTGGGTCACATTATTTGTGCATATGAGAAAATAAAGGAGCAGAAGGGAAAAGTGCACACCATTAGTTTGTGTCTAGCCAGGCTACATTTGAATAAACCACCTGTCTAGAGCCAGTCTGTCGAGAGACAGAGAGCGGGGCACTACAGTGACAAGGACGAGGACCTGAGGTTGTCTCTGGCTGTGTGATCTTTGGCAAGATAATTAACTTTTCTGATCTTCATTTCTTCATTCGTGAAATAGTTGTAGTAGTCAAAATGGATTGATCACTTACTATGAGTGAAATGCTTTTCTAAACCCTTTATAATATACAAACTCATTTAATCCTCAGAACAATTGTATTATTAACTCCAAATGATAAACGTGAATTTCAGAAAGCCGAAATGATTTATCCAGGGAGATAATAGCTAAGAAGTGCAACAACAGATGTTCTAACTCATGTATTCTGTCTCCAGATCTTGGGATTCCTTGTCTAACATAGCTCTTTTAAGGATCAGAGACTATATACAGCATATGAACTACATTGTCACATGTAACATGGCCTATTAAGATTATGGCTGTATTTTAGAGTATTAAATGCTGCTTTGTCACACTTAATGGTAGCCACATTATTTTAATTGTTTAGGTCAAACTGACTTTGTAAATGAGACCCAGTATATGCAATAGAAATTTATTATTAAAGAACAAGTTCCCCAGAAATCTTTATTTAAAGTATATATGTAAGTGAGATAAAATGGTAAATTTGGGAGAGAAAAGGCAATGTCTTAGGTATTTTGTTGGCCTAGAAAGTAGTACTTTGCATTTAGAAAAGACTCAGCAAATGATACAAATTATGCAATAGTAAAAAAATAAATGTAACCATTGTGTTTACATTTTAGTCATTCCTTCCTTCAACAATGCAATGAGACCTCATCAAGACCCTGGGACTGCAAAAAATGCTTTTGACATGACTTCTGCACCTGAAAATAAAAAAATAAATCTCTAAAATAAATCAAGACTTGAATAATCTCTAAGTTATGCTATGGTAATGACCAACTTCAGAATCTTAGTGATAACAAACAAAAAAACATTCCTTCTCACACTCAGCTACATGTCCTCCATGAGAAATCTTTGAAGACTTTTCAACAAAGTTTCTGGGACCCAGGCTAATAGTTTCGTGATTTGTAGCTGTACCATCTGGAACATGTGGCCTCCCATCACCAAAATAGAGCAAGAGGATACATAAGGATACCATCCATCCTTTCCTCTCCCAGCCCCTGCCACCAAATCAGTCAACACAGCCCACTTTCCTGCAAGGGAGCAAGAAGTGTGGTGCTTCCCTGTGCTCCAAACAGGGAAAGAAGAGGAAATGGACAAGCACTTAGAGTTTGCAATATCTGGGCAAGCAGAAGGAGCTCCATCCCGGTATCTGGAAGAACATTCTATGTTCCTGCCTTTCTGATGGAGAGATTGCAGAGTGGGTGCACAGTGCTGGATAGCAAGGGAAATTGAAGCGAATCTGTTTTTCTTCTCCACATCTTCTTAAGGGAACAAATCCAAACCATCTGAAATAATCACAGCTCTAATTCTTGGTCTGGATGAGCAGGTTACCAGCCCCATATTTGGTTTGTTCTAGAGGGTTTGTTCTTTAAAATGAATGAGTAATTTCCTATGAGTGAGGTTTTTTTTGTTGTTGTTGTTCAGGTTCTTTACACGTAAAGTCCATTTCTAAACCTGAAGCTTTGACTCAACAAGAGAGCCAAATCACATTTTAGCAATAACTACATTGCATAACATGGAAAGCTTTGATTTCTCCCATCTTCATTGAAAAAGTTGCCACAAAACACCAACAAATTCAAAACAGCTCTCAAAATGACTTTTGTTAAAGGCATATCCCTGAACTATTCATCTGTGTTAAAATGCATTTTGCCTTGAATCACATGTCATGTTGCCAGCAAAGAGTTGTTTCCATGCCAACTCATTTGCAACACAGGGGAAAAAAATCAAAGCTACTAACATCTGGAAGATGTCAGTACTGATGTAAGCCGCTTGCAATGAAAAACACAGGATGGCAAGTGTCTGCCAAAGAAACCCTATATATGGCGTAATGATTTACGATATAATTACCTAACAAGGCATTATCATTCCTTTTTTGGCTGTTTTCAAGATCTAAATTCTATTTTAGAAAAGATTTGCAGAAAAAAAAAGTAATATGGTTTGTATGCAGTGTTTTTGTGTTTTCTTATAAAGCCAGCACATTTTCCTCACATGAGCCTTTTAACAAGCCACTTAATTTCAGGCATAGTCTTAAAAGTGGAACAAGAAACAATTATCTCACTTTCTACATCTTTTCCTTTCCATTTCTGGTCCTGCAGAGTCCCTTTTCAAGTAAAGACCATCAGGAAATTAAATGTGAACTGGTGTCTCAAACCGTGAACTTCGTGACCAGCAGTTCTATATACCTACTTCTCTTTCTGCATACTTCTCTGTTTGTCTGTATCTGTGTGTGTGCACAGGCTTGTGTGCATCCACCCACATGTCTCTATCCATCAGTGTCTTTCAATAAAGCAGATTATTTTCCAGGTAGTAAAGACTGTCACAATCCAGAGTGGCTTCTTGGAAATAGTATTCTATGGTCAAAGAACCTCAAGACACTACATTTTGAGATGATGCCTAATGCTGTCAGAACTGCTCAGGTCTTTTCACATGTTAAAAGGATTTACTGACTATGCTTAACTGATAGCGGAAAAGCACAGGCAGTTCCTGTTCTGACTAAAAAATGGAACACAAGTTTGTACTAAGCCTTAGCAGATTGTAAGCACACAGGAAAGGGGTCATGTTCATAGAAACAGTTTATGTTCCTTACTCAAGCAGGACCTCAGATTCTTCTCTCAGTTCAGTTCAGTTCAGTCGCTCAGCCGTGTCCGACTCTGCGACCCCATGAATCGCAGCACGCCAGGCCTCCCTGTCCATCACCAACTCCTCAGACTCACGTCCATCAGGTCAGTGATGCCATCCAGCCATCTCACCCTCGGTCGTCCCCTTCTCCTCCTGCCCCTAAGTCCTTCTTATTCCCTGAATATTTCTAGGTGTCTACAGAACATGCTTCATCCATGCACTCAAGAAAACTCCATGAAGCTTTACTGCCACAGTGTCTTCTGATGCTCTGCTTGCCTTCACCCCAAGTACCTGGTGGCAGACACCAGGCACTGCTGTCTAAAGGTTACAATGTAGGAAAGTTTCACCAGTGTCTATCAGAAGATAAGAATGAGTTTCCTTGTTAGCATCTTCATCGCTGGGTGCATACACAACAGTGTAATTTGTGGCCAGAATATTTGGTGAAACAATGGTTAAGGGTTTTTTTCTAAAATATTTCAGCTTTCTATGGGACTCGTACATGATTCCAGTGAGATCGGGGCCAGTGCTATAATCCCTAAGACAAATTCCCGTTCATCATCACTGTATTGTGTCTTGCTCCTTCTGGTGGCATTCAGATTCTCTTACTGAGTCAACCTAGTCTTGTCTGGCTCCTGTCCATCTAGAATGAATTCTTTCTCAAGAAGCTCATTGGTCCCGCTTATAAAAAGATACCTGGCAGGTCCATGCCATCAGTTCCCCAGGTAGGTCTAAGTGCAAGAATAATGCTAGGTGGGAATCCACTGCAAAGTGGTTGGGATGTCTATTGCTTGTCAAAGACACACAGTCTCTTGAGTCATTTTCAGAAAGGACTCTTCTTCAGCGTCAGCTCTGAGACGGTTACTTCAGGCATCTCCCTCGGACTCTCACAATCACTATAGTGGATTGTGGATACAGTTCCCGATCTTCTCAATGTGAATATGCTCTTCTCTCTCTGGGGAAAAAAAAAAATCAGTGGCCTCTTGAGCCATCCTTCACCATGCTCAACATATTGGCCTTCCCAATTCCTGTTCACAGCTGAACTTTAGGCAGAGTTCTAGCTAGTTCTAGGGCCTTCCTGAACTTTCAGGTTCATTCCTTTTCTAGGCTTTGGAGCTCAGCCTGCTCTTAAGTGGCTCTGCATCATGCATCCATCTATTCGGCATCTGAAACAAGTCCCCCCACCCCCCTTGCAGTTCTAGTCCACATCTCTCTTCATTCTCTCAATCCCCTTTTCCCTCCAGCACCTTACAGCTAAGCAAGTGTGATCAGGCCTTAGGGACAGACATCTGTTCCCTCCTTCCACTGCAAGGTTCTCCATCCACTGTCTGCTCCTTCACTCTTTCCCATATATTGGAAACTCCTAACATGCCCTGAATGACTCTATCTGGAAATTTTGCTCCCCCCACCGACCCTCACTACTCAAAATTGCACCGACCCTCAAGACTTTGCTACTTTCCAGATCTCAACCCCAATATCTAATCTGTCCACTGCCCACTGAGCTCAGAATACAGGTTCTGACAATGGAATCACTCAGATTCCAACCTAGGGATTTGGAGAATCAGTCTCAGCTGATGAAGGCAATGGGGCACCTCAGAGAAACCAGAACTAGAGGAGAGATCACACAAACCACTGGGCCCAGTGGTCCCCAACATTTTTGGCACCAGGGATCAGTTTTGTGGAAGACAATTCTTTCATGGACCGGACCAGAAGGATGGTTTCAGGATGACTCAACCACATTACATTTATTGTGCATTTGATTTCTATTATCATTACATCAGCTCCATATCAGATCATCAGG
Source organism: Redunca redunca (assembly GCA_006410935.1). Classification (NCBI taxonomy): domain Eukaryota; kingdom Metazoa; phylum Chordata; class Mammalia; order Artiodactyla; family Bovidae; genus Redunca; species Redunca redunca. The sequence goes on along the minus strand of SJYQ01000836.1, from coordinate 1,193,306 downwards.
CATTAGATCCCAGTAGTGGAGGACCCCTGACTGGGCCACATTCCCCTGGCAAACAGACTTGTTTTCATTCATCTTAGTAATATTTGTGTCAGTCTTAAAATTTGCTAAATCTCACACAAAACCCTAATTTCCAGTTTTTCTGAGAAATCAGAAGCTCTCACCATATTGGTTCAAATTTCCACATGGTAATAATCAACAGGAATGGTTGGCTGCCCCAAAGGACAGTACATGACAGTAATCAGTGTTCCCTGTGACACTAAAGTAGATTTAATATTATCTTGGCACTGACAGTTTTCTAGCAGTCAAGAACCATTTCTTGTATACATGCTGCTATCAAGAGTAGAAAATAAACAAAAGAAAGGGAAATCCATATATCTGAAGAAATATATAAGAGAGATTGCTAAGGCTCTGTGTATATATAGGTGCATGTGTAAGAAAAGAATAGTCTTAACATGTTTAATAAGTAGAATACATAATTGCTAATATTTCTTATACAATGTCTGTGTTACCCATTTAGTTTTCTTGATTCAGCCCCTGGCCTGAAAGATTAATAGAGCACTTGCCACCCTGTCTAGCTACAGAAATAGTTCAAATAAATGGCTACCTTTATATTACGGCTTAAGAACCAATGAAAGTTGGCCTTATTCAGCAAGAATTTCTTGAACATGCATTACCCCCATTTTCTTAGCACCAATGGCACAGATGCAACACCCACTATTAGCACTATCACACTTATTCAACTAACATGTAGTAAGCTCCTCTATGTGCTTGGCACAGAAACTGCAACTTTGCATAATTACATTTACTGTCATTCACAGAGGGCCTGCTGTGTACAGTACAAATCCATTCCCAGGTACTGTATTATTTATAACCCTCCAAAGCAGCAATTGTCCCCATGTCATAGTCAGGAAGCTACAAAGCAGCTACAAAGCAGCCTACAGGCCCACATTAAAAATGGGGTGCCAAAGCCCAGCCCAAGCTGGTCCAACTTTAAATGTCATTATCTTTCAGGACAATGTACATTTGCTTGGATTACTAAGTCTCTCTACATTGCTCAAAGATGAATACTTTAAAACTTGTACAGAAGAGATGACTTAGTATGAATCTGAGCACTGTCTCTCCTTATATAATCCAGAAGAGACTCGTCTACAGACATGAGTACTTGACTCACCCAACAGGACTCAGCCTGGTTGTTAAAAAGGTTTATTGTTAATTTCTAAAATAAACTCAGTCTGTGACAATATTGAAAAGAAATTGGTTTTTTTTTTTTTTTTAATTTGACATCCAACTGCATTCTCCACTGCAGGGTGGCACTTAGCCTTCCATGATGTTATAACTGGCATTTTAGGCAAACTTTAACCCCTATGTGTTAATAAATGGCAGCAGAATCCCATATGTAGTCACACAATGAAACAAAGTAAGAAAGCTGTTCATTACCCTTAACTCTTCTGCTCCTTTGGCCTTGTTTTCCCTCTGCACGTGGTCAGAAATTGAATTGATATTGAATTCGCTTCACTTCTGTAATACTATTCATACATGCTTTTGTAATTCATTCACTTCATTCACATTTCACCTTTTGTCATTTCAATCACTTTAATCTGCTATGGTCTCTTTCACATTTCATCTACTTAGTTCCTGGGCATGAGTAGATTTATTAATTTTACTTTCTGGGCTTCTGGTTGCAGTAGGAATGATCCCGTCAGGACATGGGTTTAGATACTGCTAGGCCTGAAGTAAGGCCTAAAGAGTAGACAGATACCAGCATCCACAGCAGGTACTCATCAGGAAGGGGGCCTGCAGGTCATAGAGACAGTACCACGAAGTGGCTAAATGTGCAGGCAGAGTTCACATCCTGGAGCGTCGTCGTTTGCTCTGGGAACTTTGGTATGGTCCTTAGCCACTGCATGCCTCAGTTTCCACCTCTGCACAGTGCATCTAACAATATTATTGACCATATAGAATTATTAGGATGAAATGAGAAAATCTCCACCAAGCACTCAGCTCACAATACATACGCAATGAATATGAATCGTTATTATTATGGTGAAGCTACGAAGATGCAGCCTGGAGAAAGAAATGGCAACCCACTCCAGTATTCTTGCTGGGAAGATCACATGGACAAAGGAACCTGGTAGGCTACAGTCCGTGGGCCTGCAAAGTCAGATATGACTGAGCAACTGAGCTGAGTACAAGATGTAGAGTTAATCACTTCTTTTGGAACGGGCTGATGAAAACATTAAAAAGACCTAAAAAACACACCACTTCAACAGTGTGATGAACATGAAAATGACAAGAAAAATGTCTCATTTAAAACAACTGCTCATTCAATCTGATGTCAATAGCTGCATCTAGTGAACAAGCCTGGTTGTCCCTCAGTATCATTTTCCAGTGTTATAAACACTCTTCTAGTGAAATGATGGATCAGTCTTTTCTTAACTGATTCAAGCTCTTTGGGGGACTCTATATTCCTGGTATGTAAACTCTAGAATAATAATATTTCTTAGACTTGCTTCCTGATATGAAAGAGGGATAATTTCACTACCCTAGGTCTTAAACTTTACAAACTTGGTTAATGGATCACAATTTTATAGGCTAATCAATAATTTACTTTCCATTTCTCTTTGCAAAGAAAAGAGTATTCATTTCTGTCTTAAATGTAAAGACACTGAGTGATCAAAGACATCAATTGACCAAAGCAGATCAAGGCCAAGGCTGTGTCATAGGAAAGACATGGATGACTTCATGACATCAACATTGACAAGGGTGTGATTGACCCAGGAAATACTCTCAGCTGGAATAACAGATGAGGAGACACTGAGTCTAGACATAAGTATATTTCAGAATTAAGCCTAGGTTAGCAGACTGGGTAGATTAAAAGTATCTGAGTGGAAAACTTTAAAGTCGTCTTTTGTCTCTAACAGAGATGGGAGGTAAAAAAAGATTCAATTATTTGGAGACAACTTAAGTCTTTTCCATCTTAAGAAACCAGAATCTGTTACTGCAAGCTTCCTACTGAGGCTTTAAGGGCAGAAGTGATCTCCTCATTAATTCAGGGTCACTGACAACTTTATCTGTGGATAAAACCACATGAGATGACCAGACCCAGGGATCCTTTGCCCAAGAGATCTCTCAGGAATCCAGTTTAATAGAGGTCATCTCTTTGGAGTTCTCATGTTCCATTTAACAGAATTTTCTTTCTTTATATCTTATTATAGATGTTTCTTTGGTAGCAAAGGCTTCTAAAGAGCCATGATACTGATCATTTTAATTTGTTTTATTGAAGCTATTCCAGCATTTTTATCAACCCAAAACTGACAATCTCTGGCCCCTTTCCCAGTCAGTTATAGCTTTCTGGAAGTGTAGTGACCAGAACATGTTCTTCCTCAAGGGTAACATTATACTTTCTATTTTCATTCTAATAAACTTCTTGGAGATGCCAAGAACACTCTGGCCTTTTTTCTCTGCAGCTACATACAGAGTCTTCAAGACCTGAGACCCCATGGTCCCTTAGAAGCAGTTCAATTCAGCCACTATTTATTGAACTCTCAGGATACAAAAGAAGCAAAAGGCTCAGTTTAGTCCTCAAGTAGCTACAATCCTTCTAAAGACATAAACTCATGAATATATTAAATAACAACCAGTGTAATGCATTACTAAGTATCATAGGTTAGATTGCAAGTATAGAAACTCAAAAGAATCCCAGTACTTTATTCTAAAACAAATATATTGATGGGTTATAGTAAAGGTAATGCAATTATTCAATAAATGTAATTATTGAATAATAAATTATGGCACTGAAGAGATAAGACTATCTAACATGTGAGCCAGAAGAATTTCTTTTACATTTAAGCTCACACCAAAGATGACAAATACAGAGCATGTGTATTACTCTGCCTTCTAAAATAAATACTAGATCACAGCCTCTTCTTCCTCACTGAAATTTTCTCAGTTCAGTCCTAATGGCCATCACCATCTATCAGAAATTAACATTGAAAACTGCTCTTTATTTGTCAGCCTGATCTCAGGTCTCACCATGGTAGTTGTTCAGTCACTCAGTCTTGTCCGACTCTTTGTGACCCCATGGACTGCAGCATGCCAAGCTTCCCTGTCCTTCACTGTCTCCCAGAGATTGCTCAAACCCATGTGCATTGAGTTGGTGATGCTATCTAATCATCTCATCCTCTGCTACTCCCTTCTCCTCTTGCCCTCAATCTTTCCCAACATCAGGGCCTTTCACAGCCTGGATAAATCATGTGGAAGAAATTCTTGGGATGCCTCCATCTTTATGATTCTAATCAGCTCAAATCAGTAATCATTACAACTATGGAAGAAGACCTTCATTTCCAAACAGAAGTGGAAGACATGAGTATAGTCTCAGTCCAATGTGCCAGCTGTGACAAAAAAAATAAAAATGCATAATGTATTCTGGTAATGGGAAAGCTGTTTACTTAAGTAACCATGTATTAAAAGGCATTGTATAAGAGTCTTTCAGAGAAATGGAGAAAATAGGATGTCTATAGTTTTTCCAGTGGTCATGTATGGATGTGAGAGTTGGACTGTGAAGAAAGCTGAACGCCAAAGAATTGATGCTTTTGAACTGTGGTGTTGGAGAAGACTCTTGAGAATCCCTTGGACTGCAAGGAGATCCAACCAGTCCATTCTAAAGGAGATCAGTCCTGGGTGTTCTTTGGAAGGAATGATGCTAAAGCTGAAACTCCAATACTTTGGCCACCTTATGCAAAGAGTTGACTCATTGGAAAAGACTCATGCTGGGAGGGATTGGGGGCAGGAGGAGAAGGGGATGACAGAGGATGAGATGGCTGGATAGCATCACCAGCTTGATGGACGTGAGTTTGAGTGAACTCCGGGAGTTGGTGATGGACAGGGAGGCCTGGAGCGCTGTGATTCATGGGCTTGCAAGGAGTCAGACATGACTGAGCGACTGAACTGAACTGAACCAAACTGATATACAGAAAGAGAGACATTTATGGAGTTGAGTCCTGTGAGTATGGAAGCCAAGTCTGATGTCAGCAGGGTGGGTTAGCACGTTACAGACCTAGGGGAAAGTCAGTGTTGCATTTCAAATCTGAAGGCCACCTGTCGTAAGTATTTCTTCTGGCTCAGAGGAAGTCAGTCTTTGTTCTATCAAGGTTTTCAACTGATTGGATGAGCACAATCCATGTTGTAGAGGGGAATCTGCTTTATTCAAAGCCCACTGACTTAAATGTTAATCTTGTCCAAAAAAACCCCTTACGTCTAGAATATCTGACCCAGTATCTGGCACCATAGCCTACTCAGTTTGACACTTCAAATTAGCCATCATGGGCACTTAAGTTTATGTCCAACTAGTAACCTGCAAAGTCTGAACTCTCTCAGTAGTAAAGCACCTCCATAATCACGGTAAGTGAGTTGGTGATGAGTCCTCCTCTCTGGAGTTTTTTATTTACCAAAGTTTTCTTTCTGTTAGGTGAGGGCAATCCATACCAAAGAGTGTACAAAATTTAAACATACAAATATAACATTAATATTATCTGAAAGTTTATAGCCTATTCTATGTATCCAAAGACATCCTTTAGTAAAGGCCATTTAAAAAATCCTATTATCAAAGTAGTGATCTCATGTCGTCTTATGGTCAACGGTGATTTAAAAAAAAACAAACTCCAAACAGTATGGATTTTTGGTATACTGACTTTTTTGTAAACTTTATTCTTTCAAGTATTACCAAATAAAAATATTTTAGAATAGGATCTAGATTATAAAATCTCCTCCAAATGAATAAGAGAAAGAAAACTCAACAATAAAAAATGGGTAAAAGACATATAAAGGCAAATTTATACAAAATGGCAGATAAACTTATCATGAGATAATTTATCAGTGTTCAGGGAAATGGAAATTAAAACCACAACCAGCTGTAATTTCACATTGAAAATACTGGCAGAATTTTAAAATTCTCATAACATTGAATTTTGGAAAGAATATAGAATAGCAGGGACTCCCTTTTAGCGTAAATCCTAATTAGAGAACAATTTAACTATATTGATCAAGATTGACGCTGTACCTACCTTCTGGTCAAGCAATTCTACTTCTAAAAAATTCTCAAACATATACTTAGAGATATGCTAAAATATTTGTAGTAGCATGTTTTGTCATAACCAAAAAATTCCTTGGATTAGGAGAATAAATTGTGGTATACACGTAAAATGGAATACTATACAGCAGCTTATTAAATGGACTCGATCCATGTGTCAATATATTTTAACCTCAAAAATTATATGTTAATTTAAAAGGCACTTGCAAAAGTAATATTTTTAATATGTACAACTCTATGCATTGTATAAGTGAAGAGCAAAGGAGAAAAGGAAAGATATACCCATTTGAATGCAAAGTTCCAAAGAACAGCAAGGAGAGATAAGAAAGCCTTCCTGAGAGATCAGTGCAAAGAAACAGAGGAAACCAGTAGAATGGGGAAGATTATAGAGATCTCTTTAAGAAAATTAGAGATACCCAAGGATATTTCATGCAAAGATAGACACAATGAAGGACAGAAATGTTGTATGGACCCAACAAAAGCAGAAGATAGTAAGAAGAGGTGGCAAGAACACACAGAAAACTGTACAAAAAAAGATCTTCATGACCCAGATAATCACAAAGATGTGATCACTCAACTAGAGCCAGACATCCTGGAATGTGAAGTCAAGTGGCCCTTAGGAAGCATCACTATGAACAAAGCTAGTGAAAGTGATAGAATTCCAGTTGAGCTATTTCAAATCCTAAAAGATGCTGCTGTGAAAGTGCTGCACTCGATATGCCAGCAAATCTGGAAAATGCAGCAGTGGCCAAAAGGACTGGAAAAGGTCAGTTTTCATTCCAATCTCAAAGAAAGGCAATGCTAAAGAATGTTCAAACTACCGCACAATTGGACTCATCTCACACACTAGTAAAGTAATGCTCAGAATTATCCAAGCCAGGCCTCAATCATACGTGAATCATGAACTTCCAGATGTTAAGATGGTTTTAGAAAAGGCAGAGGAAGCAAAGATCAAATTGCCAATATCTGCTGGATCATGGAAAAAGCAAGAGAGTTCCAGAAAAACATCTATTTCTGCTTTATTGACTATGCCAAAGCCTTTGACTGTGTGGATCACCACAAACCGTGGAAAATTCTGAAAGAGATAGGAATACCAGACCACATGGCCTGCCTCTTGAGAAATCTGTATGCAGTTCAGGAAGCAACAGTTAGAACTGGACATGGAACAAGAGACTGTTTCCAAACAGGAGAAGTAGTATGTCAAGGCTGTATACTGTCACCCTGCTTATTTAACTTGTATGCAGAGGGAATCATGAGAAATGCTGGGCTGGATAAAGCACAAGCTGGAATCAAGATGGCCAGGAGAAATATCAATAACCTCAGATATGCAGATGACACCACCCTTATGGCAGAAAGTGAAGGTGAACTAAAAAGCCTCTTGACGAAAGTGAAGAGGAGAGTGAAAAAGTTGGCTTAAAGCTCAACATTCAGAAAACCAAGATCTTGGCATCCAGTCCCATCAGTTCAAGGGAAATAGATGGGGAAACAGTGCAAACAGTGAGTGAGTGAGTGAGTGAGTGAGTGAAGTCGCTCAGTCATGTCCAACTCTTTGCCACCCCCTGGACTTTAGCCTACCAGGCTCTTCCATCCATGGGATTTTCCATGCAAGAATACTGGAGTGGGTTGCCATTTCCTTCTCCAGGTCTTCCCCACCCAGGGATTGAACCCAGGTCTCCCGCATTGTAGGCAGACACTTTACCATCTGAGCCACCAGGGAAGTCCTAAGTGGAAACAGTGGCAGACTTTAGTTTTGGGGGCTCCAAAATCACTGCAAATGGTGACAGCAGCCATGAAGTTAAAAGACACTTACTCCTTGGAAGGAAAGTTATGACCATCCTAGACAGCATATTAAAAAGCAGAGACATTGCTTTGCCAACAATGGTCCATCTAGTCAAGGCTCTGGTTTTTCCAGTAGTCATGTATGGATGTGAGAGTTGGACTGTAAAGAAAGCTGAGCACCAGAGAATTGATGCTTTTGAACTGTGGTGTTGGAGAAGACTCTTGAGAGTCCCTTGGACTGCAAGGAGTTCCAACCAGTCCATCCTAAAGGAGATCAGTCCTGAATATTCATTGGAAGGACTGATGTTAATAGTCCAATAGTTTGGCCACCAATTTGAAAAACTGACTCATTTGAAAAGACCCTGATGCTGGGAAAGATTGAAGGCAGGAGGAGAAAGGGACAACAGAGAATGAGATAGTTGGATGGCATCACTGACTCAGTGGACATGAGTTTGAGTAAACGCTGGGAGCTGGCGATGGACAGGGAGGCCTGGCATGCTGCAGTCCATGGGGTTGAAAAGAATTGGACTCAATCAAGTGACTGAACTGAATTAAACTGATGCACTATATTCATTGTAGGTAGAGAAACAATAAACATCTGATTATCTGAGGAGAGAAAGGGAAATGAGATTAGGTTAGGATTTAAAGAAGTTTCAACTAAAACTGAGATGTTCTTCTTTATTTTAAAAAGAGAAGTGAAGAAAAATGTGGTAAAATGCTAACATATGCTGAATCTGAGTAGTGAGTACACATGTGATTATTCAGATATTCTGTATGTTTTTCTAATATCTGAAACATTTAATTTTTATTTTATTTCCCAAATAATTTTTAAGGTATAAAACTTTTCCTCAGGGTTCATCTGTTGGTCTGCTTTTAATTGCCAAGGCAACTTTTAGCAAATAGAGATAAATACAGAAAAAACTTACTTTGGGAATTTTGCCAATCAACCCATAGGTCTAGACAGATAAGGCCATTTCTGTCCTTCTCATAGCTGGACAATGGTAATTTTCTCTTCTTCAGAACTCCCTTCCCACCAGAACCAAGGACATCTTTTTGTATTTATTTCAGTTGTTGCAAATGTCTGCCTCTAAATTCATTTGTTCTGTTTTGTTTTCACTGAACCAACAGTCATTATGTTTTTTTACATCCCTACCACAGTTCCCTACAGTTCCTTTCAAGTCCATCAGTGTTGGTTTGATACCAAAGCTCAAGGTTTGACTAGATAGGCAGTAATAAAACTTGGATTCCAGTCTTAGGTTTATCAATTTGCATATTATTTACTTAGCTATTCATAGCCTTGAGTTATGATTAAATGCCTCAGTTTCAATAGGCATAATATGGAAATAATGCCATTTCTAATTGTGTGGGATTGCTGGGGGATATTAAAACAATTTTTAAAAAAGAAATTTGTTGTAAAAACACCAAAGAAAGCAATCTCCATCTTCTCAATAATCCCTGACTTTGTTCACTCCATCCCATTGATTCATTCAAATCATTCAATAAACAGATATTCATTCTGCACATGCAAAATGCAGAAAACTGTGAAGAACTCAGGTACTCTAGAACATGCTAAGTCATTCTTTTCCACACAGCATATAAGCTAAGGGGAAAAATAATTTTAGTAGAAATAAAAGATGTTTTATCCAAGAGAACATTTCAAACAACAAATTGACTCTAAGACCACATGGGGTTATAGATGAGCAAAAACTTTAAAAGCTAATAGCAAGTATGGTCCAAAGAATTAAACAGGACAAAAATGATACTGTGTGATAACAGAGGACCTTATGTTGCATTCTTTGACACAGTCAGACTTTCTGATTTAATACACTAATGAAATTCCTCTCCCAAATTTTACATGACTGCCGAATTCTCTTTTCCAAATAAAATCATTAAACTTAGAGACAAATAAATCCTCCCACAGTCTATTACCAAATTTAATTAGAAGTACATAATTTATGTCTTAGTTCATATGGACTGCTGTAACAAAATACCATAGACTGGGTTGCTTAGAAACAACAGAACTTCCTCACAGTCTGGAGGCTGGATGTCTGAGATCAGAGTGCCCACATGGTCAAATGCAGATCCTCTTCCAGGACGCAGATTTCTCTGCATCCTCACTTCATGGAACTGATGATTAATTTAGTTTAAAATACAAAATTTGTTTTTCACATTGAATCACAAAATTTTCTTCTAAAAATAAATCAGATCGTCAATGAAGCAAACAAACCTGTTCCATGTTTGTAAAATACAAAGGATTTACTAAAAAGGAAACCGAAGTTTTATTTCAAAATTAGGCAGAGTTGACTGAATATAAAAATTGAAGTTTGTTTTTATAATTAAAATCTGGATTGTTTTCATTTCCTTTTATACTGAACATGCATATTTCTAGATGAGCAGTTTTAATGACTCAGTTGTTATTGGTGTCTCTATTGAATTGGGATAGGTCAATTTCTGAGGTACCTCCATGAATAAAATATATTTTTTCATAATTATTATTTCTTCATATTTTGGTCATATTAGATTGTTTTTTAGTCAGTTCTCTAAGTTAATATTATCTGACGGTCTTCATATAGATTTCATTTTCACAAGCAATATTGAGTCAACTTATGCCTTGACTAAAAATTATTGTTAAGATGTCGAGAATACATCTAGATATTTAGCAGCCCTTGAGTTCTCACCTTACAGTTGCCATCAAGAAAGATTTTTTCCATCTATGCTTTATTTAAAGGAGATATCTCTATCTCTCTAGTGAAATTTTTGATACTTTTGCTTTAGACTTAAGCTAGAGCTAAATAGCTAAATGCCTAAGGCAGCCAGAAAGGTGAGAGAAATAAACTGTTCATGAATTTAGTCTATAATAAAGGAGGAAATTATGAGGGGCTACAGTAGAGCCAGAATGTGTTCTAAAGACATTTAAATATGCACCATTTTTCTGTGCATGATCAAGTCAAACATACCTGAAGTTACAGCCTGCAGACCTACAGCTTATTGACTGCTTGCCTAGATTACTATAATGTTCTTGCCATACATTAGTTGACACAAATCATCAGATTCTAATTATTGTTATAAAAGAGGTGGGAAAAAAGTGAAAGTGTTAGTCTCTCTGTCCTATCTGACTTTTTGAGACCCTATGGACTATAGTCCACCAGGCTCCTCTGCCCATGGAATTCTCCAGGAAAGAATATTAGAGTAGGTAGCCATTCCCTTTTCCAGGGGATCTTTCTGACCCAGGGATTGAAGCCAGGGCTCCTGCATTGTAGGCAGAATCTTACTATCTGAGCCACCAGGGAAAAGCAAAAATGGTGAGTACCACTAAATAACATGTACCCCAATGTTCATCACAGCACTGTTTATAATAGCCAGGACATGGAAACAACCTAGATGTCCATCAGCAGATGAATGAATAAGAAAGCTGTGGTACATATACACAACGGAGTATTACTCAGCCATTAAAAAGAATACATTTGAATCAGTTCTAATGAGATGGATGGAACTGGAGCCTATTATACAGAGTGAAGTAAGCCAGAAAGAAAAACACCAATATAGTATACTAACAGATATATATGGAATTTAGAAAGATGGTAATGATGACCCTGTATGTGAGACAGCAAAAGAGACACAGATGTGTAGAGTGGACTTTTGGACTCTGAGGGAGAGGGAGAGGGTGGGATGAGATGGGAGAATGGCACTGAAACATGTATACTATCATGTAAGAAACGAATCGCCAGTCTATGTCCGATGCAGGATACAGGATGCTTGGGGCCGGTGCATGGGGATGACCCAGAGAGGTGTTATGGGGATGGAGGTGGGAGGGGGCTTCATGTTTGGGAACGCATGTACACCCGTGGTGGATTCATGTCAATGTATGGCAAAATCAATACAGTATTGTAAAGTAAAATAAAGTTAAAATAAAAATTTTAAAAATAAAAATATATTTTGCAGATGATCAAAACCAAAATCTGATTGATTATATTCTTTGCAACCAAAGATGGAGAAGTTCTATACAGTCAACAAAAACAAGACCAGAAGCTGACTGTGGCTCAGATCATGAACTCCTTATTGCCAAATTCAGACTTAAATTGAAGAAAGTAGGGAAAACCACTAGACCATTCAGGAATGACCTAAATCAAATCCCTTATGATTATACAGTAGAAGTGAGAAATAGATCTAAGGGAATAGATCTGATAGATAGAGTGCCTGATGAACTATGAATGGAGGTTCATGACATTGTACAGGAGATAGGGATCAAGACCATCCCCATGGAAAGCAAAATGGCTGTCTGGGGAGGCCTTACAAATAGTTGTGAAAAGACAAGAAGCAAAAAGCAAAGGAGAAAAGGAAAAATATAAGCATCTGAATGCAGAGTTCCAAAGAATAGCAAGGAGAGATAAGAAAGCCTTCCTCAGTGATCAATGCAAAAAATAGAGGAAAACAATAGAATGGGAAAGACTAGAGATCTCTTCAAGAAAATTATACATACCAAGGGAATATTTCATGCAAAGATGGGCTCAATAAAGGACAGAAATGATAGGGACCTAACAGAAGAAGATTTTTAAGAAGAAGTGACAAGAATACACAGAAGAACTGTACAAAAAAGACCTTCACAACCCAGATAACCACGATGGTCTGATCACTCATCTAGAGCCAGACACCTGGAATATGAAGTCAAGTGGGCCTTAGGAAGCATCACTATGAACAAAGCTGGTGGAGGTGATGGAATTCCAATGGAGCTATTTCAAATCCTGAAAGATGATGCTGTGAAAGTGCTGCACTCGATATGCCAGCAAATTGGGAAAACTCAGCAGTGGCCAAAAGGAGTGGAAAAGGTCAGTTTTCATTCCAATCCCGAATAAAGGCAATGCCAAAGAATGCTCAAACTACTGCAGAATTGCACTCATCTCACACACTAGTAAAATAATGCTCAAAATCCTCCAAGCCAGGCTTCAGCAATATGTGAACCGTGAACTCCCTGATGTTCAAGCTGGTTTTAGAAAAGACAGAGGAACAAGAGATCAAATTGCCAACATCTGCTGGATCATGGAAAAAGCAAGAGAGTTCCAGTAAAACATCTCTTTCTGCTTTATTGACTATGCCAAAGCCTTTGACTGTGTGGATCACAATAAACTGTGGAAAATTCTGACCAGACCACCTAACCTGCCTCTTGATAAACCTATATGCGGGTTAGGAAGCAACAGTTAGAGCTAGACATGGAACAGACTGGTTCCAAATAAGAAAAGGAGTCTGTCAGGCTGTATATTGTCACCCCGCTTATATAACTTATATGCAGAGTACATCAAGAGAAACGCTGGGCTGGAGGAAGCACAGCTGGAATCAAGATTGCCGGGAGAAATCTCAATAACCTCAGATATGCAGATAACACCACCCTTATGGCAGAAAGTGAAGAACTAAAGAGACTCTTGATGAAAGTGAAGAGGAGAGTGAAAAAGTTGGCCTAAAGCTCAACATTCCGAAAACTAAGATCATGACATCTGGTCCCATGACTTCATGGGAAACAGATGGGGAAACAGTGGAAAGAGTGTCAGACTTTATTTTTGGGGGGCTCCAAAATCACTGCAGATGGTGATTGCAGCCATGAAATTAAAAGACACTTACTCCTTGGAGGAAAAGTTATGACCAACCTAGACAGAATATTAAAAAGCAGAGACATTACTTTGTCAACAAAGGTCCGTCTAGTCAAGGCTATGGTTTTTCCAGTGTTCATGTAGGGATGTGAGAGTTGGACTATAAAGAAAGCTGAGGGCCAAAGAATTGATGCTTTTGAACTGGGGTGTCAGAGAACACTCTTGAGAGTTCCTTGGACTGCAAGGAGATCCAACCAGTCCATCCTAAAGGAGATCAGTCCTGAGTGTTCATTTGTAGGACTGATGTTGAAGCTGAAATTTCAATACTTTGGCCACCTAATGCGAAGAGCTGACTCACTGGAAAAGACCTGATGCTGGGTCTTTTCCAAAGACTGAGGGAAGGAGGAGAAGGGGATGACAGAGGGTGAGATGGTTGGATGGCATCACCGACTCAATAGACATGGGTTTGGGTGGACTCTGGGATTGCTGATGGACAGGGAGGCCTGGTGTGCTGTGGTTCATGGGGTCACAAAGAGTCAGACACGACTGAGCAACTGAACTGAACTGAACCTGCTGTTCTACTATTATGCTAGCTATTATGATTAATCAAAAGAAGTATAAGGTGTGGCTTCCTTTTTTAAGGAATGAGGAGAGAAAGAAGCAATTATTTGGCACCTGCTATGTACAAAGCATTATGTAAATAAAACAGAAATAGTATATCTTTAACCATCACAACTTCATAATTAACTATTATTTGTTTTATTCATTCATTCAACAAACATTTATTAAGAGCATCTACGTATCAGATACTTCCCTAAAGAGGAAAATTTTAGAGATGAAGGAAATGAAAGGCAGAAATATTAGGAAATTTGGTCGAAGCCTAGGATTCAACCTCATACCTTTCTCAGCCCATGGTCTTTTCCCCAAAGGAAAGTGCAGAGGAAGAGGATGAGCATAGAGTGAATCTGACATGACTTTGAATTCTACCCTCGCACTTTGGAGCTACAGTGTTTTTCTGTGTTGTGCTTCTTACTGTCTCTCTTAGAGTATTGTGGCAACAGGAAGGGCTTTATAACCAGTCCTGGCTTTTTGATGGATAGAGGAAAACTTCCAAGCTGAATTCTACCTGAAATTGTATTCCCACTGTGCAAACTCATTGATTCTGATACTTCCTGTGTAGCCATATCAAAGAACTTCCTGCCTTCAGAGACTAAGGTTTTGCTATTTAACTGGAGAAGGCAATAGCAACCCACTCCAGTACTCTTACCTGGAAAATCCCATGGACGGGGGAACCTGGTAGGCTGCAGTCCACGGGGGTCACAAAGAGTCGGACACTTACTGAGAGACTTCCCTTTCACTTTTCACTTTCATGCATTGGAGAGGGAAATGGCAGCCCACTCCAGTGTTGTTGCCTGGAGAATCCCAGGGACGGCGGAGCCTGGTGGGCTGCCGTCTATGGGATCACACAGAGTCAGACACGACTGAAGCGCCTTAGCAGCAGCAGCACATGTGGGGAGAAGGCAATGACACCCCACTCCAGTACTCTTGCCTGGAGAATCTCAGGGGCGGGGGAGCCTGGAGGGCTGCCGTCTATGGGGTCAACAGAGTCGGACATGACTGAAATCACATAGCAGCAGCAGCATATGTGGATTAAGCTGATAAAGCTGTAACCTTGCCCTTCCTCCTATATTTACATATATATAGACATACATAGTGGAGAAGGGAATGGCACCCCACCCCAGTACTCTTGCCTGGAAAATCCCATGGCTGGAGGAGCCTGGTAGGCTGTAGTCCACGGGGTTGTGAAGAGTCAGACACCACTGAGCAACGTGACTTTCACTTTTCACTTTCAGGCATTGGAGAAGGAAATGGCAACCCACTCCAGTGTTCTTGCCTGGAGAATCCCAGGGACACGGGAGCCTGGTTGGCTGCCGTCTATGGGGTCGCACAGAGTTGGACACGACTGAAGCGACTTAGCAGCAGCAGCAGACATACATATATGTTATTACCAGCAATGAGTAAACCATTGTTCAAAATGAATAATAGTTTTGGCTTTGAGGTTGTTACTTCATGACTAACATAATAGATTCAGCTGTTTTTATCTGAGCTGTTGGCATATTTTGGAGTACACTGACTATTAACCATCAGTCGGACAGTTCCTTTCTACCTTGTACTGGCAGGATGTTAACTAAAGACCAAAAGTTCTTTAAGGACAGAGGCTAGAACTCCTTTCATTTATTTACTTATTTTAATCCCTCACAGCACAGGAAGAGCTGCTGATGAATGAGCTAGTGGGGGCGTAGATAAAGAGGCTAGTCCTTCTCCAGATGGTCTCTAAATTCGAACAAGTCATTTTTTAAGGGAAGCCCATATCTCAGGGATTCATTTTCCCTCCTGTTTGACAAATTTCAAATGTTTCAGGACATGATGCAGTGCCCTGGCATTCAATCAGGGTTTGATGGATGGGGAGAGGTGAGTATATGTTTGGAATAGGAACACTTGTAATTGAATGTTGTTGTTACTGTTAGTCAAGTTCTGTGGCTTAGGCATAAAAGAAACTAAATAAAATTCTTAACACCAAAGTGTCAGTTTAGGAAATTATCTGAAAACTTTTTCTAGGAGAAAGGAGGATACATTGCTATTTCTCCCACCAGGGGAATTTGTTAACACACTTCAATTTCTATCAATCATTACTTTCTTGATCATACTTATATTTCTTAATGTAGCATCCAGTTTATATCCTCAAGGGTACATTTCATCTGGTTTATATTGAGCTAATTGGCAATTTTACTCTGTGTTGACCTTATTTCTCATCTGTAGCTATTATTTGCAACTACCTCTTTGAACGCTAAGCTCTTTGGATAGTGACCCTGATTTTGTCTATTAGCCTTTCACATAGAGAAGAATTGACATTATTGCATTGGGGAAAGCATAACTGCCCTCTGCCTGTTGTTTCTCCTGTGGGCATCATACGACGCACTTGACTCAGTTTTTGTCCTGGCTTTGCCTCTCCAGAGAGAGCCCATAAGAGCTGATTTGCCCTGAGCTAATAGAGCACTAACATTGCTGGAACCTTCACATCTTCAATTCCATTTAGCTTTAGCTTCACAGCAGGCTTTAAGTCTTCTCTTCCTGTATGTATACTGCAGCCATATTGATGTACATAGCTTCTTCCAAAACTCAGCAAGCTATTTCCCAAGATAATAAATAACATTATCAAGTGCTTATCCTTTCATCTTCACAACAACCCAAAGAAGTAGGTATTGTTATTATTCCTCTTTTACAGATGAGAAACCATGTTCTTAACCACTACAATGCTTTCAGGGTCACTCTCTCAAGCCAATGTACCTTTACATAGTTTTCTTCTGTGTTTCAATCAGTCTTGCCTTTATTCCTCTACCTCCATAGCCTTCCAAGCTTCTACTTAACCTTTAAGATCCATTTTGAATGCTTTGTGAACTTTTTGAATCCACTCCAAAGCTTTGATCATTACCATTTTGTGCTGGAACTATACTACCAACCACAAAACTTTACTATTGCTCACCTCACACTTCCTGTTTTTTGTTTTTTTTACATATCATCTTCTCTTATCAAATTATAGTGACTTTGAGAGCAGGAACTTGGATTGTTTACCTTTAATCTTTGTCTTATTTGCTCAATAACTGGCCCATCTCAGGGTTACTTTCTATCTGCTGAATTTCTTCTTGATATGAATTTTAATTGTCTATTTCTTTGTATGTCTAGTGATTTTTTTATTGGATACTAGGCATCATTGCTTTTACATTGCAGAGACTCTATTCTGTCATATTCTTCTAAAAAGTACTGATTCTTTTTTCGACAGTTCAATTGCTGGCTTGTCCCTGTGTACTGGAGGGTTTCCCAAGTGGCATTAGTGATGAAGAATCCACCTGCCAATGCAGGAGACATAAGAGATGCAGGTTCAGTCCGTGGGTCAGGAAGATCCCTTGGAGAAGGGAATGGCTGCCCACTCCAGTATTCTTGCCTGGAGAATTCCGTGGACAGAGAAGCCTAGCAGACTATGGTCCATAAGGTTACAGACTCGGACATTAACAGCAGGCATGCCCTATGTACTGGAATGGCTTGGTTTTATGTTTTGTTATCAAGATCCATGCAAAGTTTAATGCATATTCCAAGTGTTTCAATACCCAAACCCTGTCATCTGTGCAAATCTGTCTAAATGAGCTTTGGGTAGTTCCACCCTGAATGCATACAGCCCAATCCTCAGTCACAGATTCATAGGGGACACCACACATAGATTTCTGGAGTCTCCATTCTGCCTAGTTCCCTAACTTCTGTATCTCATCCTGCCAAATCCAGTCATTTCAGTTGTCTGAAATTAGCATCTCAATCTCCTTAGCTCACTGGCTGCTGCCATGCTATTCTCAGCTATACCAGCTCCCTGCATCATTATCAGAAATCATCCCCAGGCTCTGTTGAGCAATCACAAGTCCCATGTCTCATTTACCTTGCCCCCAGAATTACTGTAATGCCTGTTGATGTCCAGTGCCTGAAAAGTTGCCTGATATGTTCTGTCCAGTTTTACAGTTGATTATGGCACAATC